>SNQJ01S0040570.1:73659-125548 GCA_010110895.2 Picea sitchensis | reverse complement strand
CGGAAGCTTCTATTAGGTCTTCTTACATCCGCCTTATTCTATTTTATTGAAAGGTCTTATTAATATTGACCTTTATTACATCCGAATACATTGATCTACCTATGTGCGGGTTAGGACCTTAACAAAACCCAACATGAGTACAGACCCATTGATACTAAAATCCAAAACTGGTGGTGCATGCATCAACCCATCCAAGGCAAATCCCACTTCCTGGGAGAATCCTCTGACAACTGGAGAAATAGTCTCATCAAGGCTAGCTCCCCCTTGCTGAGAGAATCCTTCTATAACCATCTGTGAGTAGCTTGTAAAGGCCACCTTCTCACACTCCTCTGGCCAAAACTCGACCAAATCAATAGTTGTTGTCTCCAATGGTGACTCGCTAACCATCAAACTCGGTCAAACAATGTAAATTCTCATGCAAGAAACTAAAAGCAGTCTCTTCATTAAATCAGGAACATTCAAAACAGAATCTAACTCAAGAAAATTACCTAATGCATCTGAAAATATATGGAGCATGATCCCTTCACGGGATAAGTGGCATCATCACCCAATTTCACATGCATTCCTCCCTCTTGCTCTTGAAACCTAAGTCACAGGGTTCGTCGAGCCTACAACTTGAGGTTCAAAATTTGGCGAACCTCAAGGTTCGCCAAACCTAATGCCGAACCTAAATGAACTCGAACCGGTGCCTGAATTTGAACCTTAAGACGAATTTGAAGGAGAATTTTATTGAGGTTTGGGATGAGGTTTAATTAGGGTTCAATATATATAGTTGAACCTAAAGTCAAACCTCATTCGAACCTTATTGGAAAATTCAAACCTGAACTGAACCTAATCGTTGTCGAACCCGAACTCGAACCCAAACCATGTGACTTAGCTTGAAACTTGTTGAAAATATTCTTGTCATGAGTCATATGTTTCGAAGCTCCAGAACTTATCATATGTTTTGAAAATATTCTTGTCATAAGTCATAAGTTACATTATTTCAACACTCCCCCTTAACAAGAAGGGTATTCTTCAACAACATCAAGCGAGAGAGGGAGGACAACATCATCAACAGCATCAAGTGGGTGAGAGGACAGCATCATCAATATCATCTTGGAACACTGACTGGCGTATCTATAAACCGAAAGTTTTCTTCATCGGCAGCATTGTCATTCTCAAAGGAATGCAATCATCATCTGCATCAATATGTATTAGTATAACACTGATACATCATCATCATCATCACAGCACGAGGCTGGCTCATCATAATAATACTAGACTGGCTTTACGTCACGGCTATCAAGCCGGAAGCACCATCATCATCATCACAAAGATCTAGGTCAAGCCTATCATAATAATACTAGATCAAGCTTTCTTTACTACTGGGGCTTATCGCCGTGGAAGCACAGCTCTAGTCTCATCTCATAGTCTTGTTTTCGCTATCGCTGCTTCTAAGCAAGATGCTCGCCCCGCTTTATCGCCACAACCATCAGTCGGAAGAAGGATACCAGACTAGCTTATCGCCACAACATCCACCGGAACCTCGCTAGTCTCATCACATCATCTTTGTTTACGCCACAACCATCGTCGAAGCAAGGTACTCGTCTCCGCTTTATTGCCACAGAGATATTTATTGATTTAATGTTTCATCCAGCTTTAGAAGCCTGCCAAAGGCTAGTCTCATCACATCATCTTGCTTTTCGTCACAACATCGTCAAGAAGGTAATTCCTCGGCTTTTACGCCACAAACTTTCATCGATCGAAGCAGGATACTAGGATCCGCTTTTACATCACATCCAAATTGAAGTACGTTATTAGTCACATCACATCATCTTGCTTTACGCCACAACCGTCAGGTCGGAAGCAAAAGATGTCTCATCACAGCATCTACATCCCCTTTCGGCGGAAGGTCTTTTCGGACCATACCAAGCTTATCTCAAAGTGCTCAAACTTTATAATGATAGAGGCTTGGTCATCACATCGTTAAGAACCTCGCTTCATTCAGCATGTACCGGAGCTTTAAGGCTCCTCTCGCATCTAAGCGTCAATGATGTAATGATATCGGATCTCTATGTGCTTTGATCTGTCATGAAACAACGGATTCTCTGCCATCTTTATGCACTGGGTTGTCACATAGGATCATGGTTGGCTATCTCTAAGTCAAATAGACCGGCTGAAGAATCCTCGGCTATATAGCTTCTGCACCGCGTAACATGCAAGAATGTATTTCTCCTGGCCTTCGCTGTGCTAAGAGCAATGCTAGATTGCTTCCTACTGGCCACGCAGAGATCATGGTTGATCCCAAACTCCAACAATAAAGATCCCTAAGTGCTTTTCCGCCATAAACACTGCCCAATCTGCATCAAGATATCCACTCAATGTGAAATCAAAATCTCCATCATATCGACTATTAACCCACAAAATTCCTTTAAGGTAAATTTTTCATCACATGCTTTGGTACCACTAGGTGAACATGTCCTGGTTCTACCAGAAACTGACTACAGGTGTTCACTGCAAAACAAAATGTCCGGTCCTGCGTTCGCTAAGTACATCATGATCCAATAATTTGTTTTAACAGTTGTGGTGATCAATCAACTCTAACGTATGTCGACTTAACAGCCTTCACTTTCGGCTTCCATAGTGTACCTATAGACTTCCAGACTCCAACATGTCAATCTCTTCTGCAGATTTCGAATCGTGATACTTCCCTTGGTTATGCGAAGATCCCTTCCGTGATCACTTATACCTCTGCGACTCCAAGAAAATAACGATTATGTACTAATCTTTCATTTCTAAATTCCGAAGTCTCTCTTGGCATCTGCTGATGAGCTTTTCTTTCCTGTTCAGCTAAGAATAAGTCATCCATATACAAGAATATTATCGGGCTCAACAAGCCCAGGACTTTGAAGTAGAGGTTAGAGTTCGCTTTACTCTTGGTAAAGCCTAAGCTCACAGAAACCGGCCTTTCTATATCACATACTAAGCTCTAGGATTGGTTTAACCAGATATTTTCTTTCTAACTGCTGCATACGAGACTCTTGCCCCAACTTCAAACTCTTGAGGTTGCCCTATACACTCTCGGCGACACCATTTAGGAAAGCTATCTTATCATCTATCCGGGTGCAAATTTTCCACTTCATCTTAGCTACAAGAGCTGCGCGATGGTTCCGGGATCAAGTGTATCTGGCTACAAGAGAAATCGTCTCTTCATAGTCAATGCCTTCCTTTGAGAAAAACCACGAAATAGCTAAATCTTTCTTTATACTTCCACATTTCCATTGGCGTGATGTTTTATTTTGAAGAGCCATTTGGGAGATACCACATCCTTTCTCTTCATTCGGGAATTATTTCTATACTTCGCTTCTTCATTATGGATTGGTATTCCTCCTCGCTGCGACCTCTCCCATTCTTTCCTCCTCAATGGCTTCTTCAGCAGTGTAGGTTCTCTTCTAGAAGTTCCGCTACATCAAAGTCAGATAACCTGAGAATGGCTTTGATCTTTCACTTGTCTCATGGTTCCGACTGGGGCACCATACATTTCTCCATCTTGAATAAGCTCTCTAGCCCAAGTCGGCTTTCTTTTATGGAGAGGATCATCATCCGAGGAGGTTCTTGTACTTCTGATATATCATGGTCTCTAGAATTTCATCGTAGCTACGACTCCCCACCGGTTTTCGCTGCCTCGAACCTCCCTCATCGCAGACTGGGATTACGGGTTCTCTTCATAGTCTCTTTCTGTCGGCATCTCCAGATTCTGTGCGCCAGACCTTTTCATCATATCCCTATTGATCCTAAATGTGACGGTGACTCGGCATATAGATTCCGGCCTTGGAGACCCTCAGATCCCACAAATATTCCTCTTCCGGTTCCAGCCTTGTTTTTCTCTCTTTCTAAAGATAAGGAATAAAAATTGGAAAACCAAAATTTTTGAGGTGGATTACCTCTGGTTTCTTTCTGTTGAACATCTCTTCAGTGGTCTTGAGCCCAAGTGCACTAAGTGGGATAATCGTTCCTCAGACATATACACCGCTATTGTCAGTGCTTCCTCGGCTTCATAAGCACATAGGAAGATTCCACTCATGGATCATAGTCTCTACAAAATTTTCCATTATTAATTGGGTTTCTTCATCTGGCCTACATCGCTTTGTTGTTTGGGGGATTATAGGAGGAAAGGTGACGGCTTTTTGTAGGATAGTTCCAAGGGCTTGAGTCGTGGTTTGAAACCGGGCGAATAGAGATTCCCTACCCATTTTCACCTCGATGGGGGGCTCTTTCATTTAGGAGGGCGTCCAAGGGAGATCCCTTTGGCAAAAAACCGAGTAAATGAAAGGCTAAGGGATAAAAGGGATAAGTCAGATACCCCTTTCACAGATTGCCGCTTCAAGAAAAGATAGTCACAAAGATATAAATCCACCTGATGCACTCGTTTACGAGACAAACAAGAAGACTAGAATATGCTTTGCAAGTATTAGTAACTTCATAAAACCAATGACTATCTTAAATTAATATATGAGCAATGGATCAATGCTATTATTGACTGGTCAATGATGGCTAAATAAAGCAAAGCCTTATATCAATTTCCTCAATAAAGCATGAAAAGCTAATCGCATTCAATGTTCACAATTTAAGCTTTGTATCATATCATTAATGCAATAAGTATACCAAATCAGCTCATATACAAAGTTGCTACGTCACCTATACAAAAAAACCGCTACAGGTGTGACGTCAAGCTTCATCAATGAGTCAATTTAGATGACAAAGAGTAAAAACGTTTTGTCAATTTAGCTTGGAGATACAATTATCAACTCAATGTCAATCAAGAGAGCTAAATTGACAAAACGTTTCAAGTATGAGCAAGAAATAAGGAGTATGACATCAACCCTATGATAATGTTATTGACGTCACACTGCAATAACAATATCATAGGGCTGACGTCAATCTTTGTCAATAAGTCAATTTGAGAGAAAAAGAGCCAACGTTTTACACCAATCAACTTTACCAAAAGTCCAAAGTTCAAAACCAATCAAGGAAAATGACAAAGTCAAACATCTGCTGGTCAAACAAGAGTTCTAATGATGTGTGACGTCACAAAATTATATAACTTTGGTGTTCTCCCAAGAAAGTTAGCTAGCCTAGAAGTGGACGCTTTGACAAATCAACCGTGCAAAAGTTCAAATTAACTCCATCGCCACAAGAGTGCATAAGGCCGCATCTTTGTCCAAGCAAAATCTGGGAATTAGGCCACACGCTTTGTCTACTTAAAGTTAGTTCAAAGATCACCTAGGGTTGGGGATCGAGGGTTAGTAGGGTTTGCAGATTTGAAGGTAGTTTGAAAAGCTTTAAAGGTACAACAAGCTCAAGAAACCAATCAAAGACTAGTGCCTTAATGGAGGTCAAATAGAAGTATGGCTAACGGTTTAGAAGGAGTTCAAACCTAGGGACAAGAGGCCTAGGGTTTAATGGTGTTGCTAAAGCAAGGCCACTAACCCTAACCCTAAAGACAGTAAAGGTTTACCTAGGTGTAGCTAAAGCTAGGGCCTATAAGCCCAAATCTTCTCCCTAGGACCTTCTTGGCAAACCGGCTAACTTATAAGGATAAATAGGGTCAAAAGTGCTGCTCAATACAAGGATTTTCATAAACCCTAGAAGTAAACCTCTAGGTGTAACTCTAATTAGGCCTAGGATCACTTCTTCAATTTAAACTCAAAACTAGCTTTAGCTACACCTAGATAAAAGAAGGCTAGTGTAGCTAAAGCTAGGCTAAACTCTCAAATCCAATGGTTAAAGCTTATGCTATGGGGACATGAAGTCTCAACCTACTTCTGTGTAGACTCCATAGGCTCTTTGGGCGATCAAGGTTCAAGTAAAATCAAGATAACAAGAAATGTAAATGTTAAACCACAAATCATTCTCCAACGTGCGTTTTCTTTGTAGAGAAACACTTACAAGATCATGAAGAAACATTAATCCATAATTCTAGTTGTAAACCTTTTCCAATAGTATTATAGCAATCACCACCGAGAAATAAGACCTTCAAGATGTCGCGCTATCACCTCCAAGAGAGAGAAAAATCCAAGATAAGAGCTAAAGAGTAGTCTCTAAAAATGAGAGCAAGGCAAGTTGGCGATCTTAAAAAGAGGGAAAAACATCCTCTATTTATATGATATCTTGACCTTCAATTACAAAATAGGGTCAAACAACAAACAGTCGGAGCGCGCTAATAGTCCAGTTTTAAATTATTTGTCACTTTACATGCTAAAATGCTGGCCATTAAGCGTGAATATAGAGACGCCAAGCCCTGGAGACGCTTTGGCCCTCAGGGCATGATAAACTACCAAATGAGCAAAAACGTTGTCTCCTCCCGGGCTCCAAGATCATGTCATACCGCCAAACAAGCTCTAACGAGAGCTGCCACGGTCCCGAAGTCAACATCACTTGGTATGCCCCGCCCATCACATGGTCCACGCCCATCTGCCAGGGGTCGATCCCCATAAGCCACAATCTATGCTAAAACGTCCTGATGAAGGCGCCCTTCTTCTCCGTAAGTACTCATCACAATAACCGGCTCCTGCATTCCGCCATCCCTAACGTCTATCCGATGGGCCCCATGGAGGTCCGGAATCGACATCTCCCCCGCGTGCAATTGATCCTCGGTAATCAATCTCACGGGCATGAAGTCCTCAAGCATTATCAAAGCTACGCTTCCGTGGGCTCATTAGTCCAAAACATCAGCGGTAATGTGAATCAAATTTCATCACACCCATCAAATACATGCATAACACCCCTAACAAATCTTAATAGCTCAAAGACCCTGCTAATAAGCCCTACATCATACAAAATCAAAGCAAACTAAAAGGGCAACCTATTGGGTCAATACTCCCAAGAACTGGAAAGTTCCCTGCTGGGTTATTCAAACCATGTATAATGACGCGGTGTGGTTTTAGGGATGTCTAGTCATAGTTGTAGGGACCTAGGGTCGGGTGTCGCCCTGCGGGTGCTCTTCAGAGGGAGGCGCAGTCAGGTAATCTGTCATGGATGCATTCTTTTCCAAGCCCTTATTGCCTTTATCTCTTTCTTTATTTATATTTTGCTACAAGTCTTGACAAAGACGACACTGCCTTGTCTAGGTGGGCTGAATGATAAAGAGCTACCCACTAGTATCTTTCTCGCGAAATGAGAGTACTGCCTCGATGAAACCTCTTCCTTTGGCCATGCAAACAAATGTCACTGCCCTGGGCTTGGTGATCCGATGGTGGCAATGTCATACCACAAATACCTATGAACATAATGGGTCACCTCGTGATGAGACCTCCCATCCCTCCTTAGCTAGGTCTGCACTTCTATTTATTTATCATTTCTTGTGGTCCCTACTTTATGAGAGGCTTCAGATTGCCTCTCCTCGATCCTCACATCCTTGTTTTGGTTTTCCCATGGCTTTTATCTTCTACCAGCCGCTTTTACCTCCTGGATATTCCTTTTGCATTCCTTCTTCCCACAAGACAAGATGTACCCGGATGGTCTCTTTCTAGCCGACTAGGGGAGTGGGAAAAGATGAGCCGGTTTTAAAGATGAAAAGTGAGAATATGAGGAGCTGACTCCATGGTTCTTCAAACCCTTTGGTGGCTAAATTCAAACCCATGAATACCAATCTGCTAAGCTACCCAATCAATCACCTCAACAAAGGGTCAAGTGGATTAGTAAGATCCAAGCAGTCATCAAAAAATGAAAGAGAGATCTAATGCACATAATGCACGTTATAATGATCAAATATGACATATACCAAGATACCTTGGACCAACTACCTCAAGGAGCAAGAGCCCTCCCTGATGCAAGACCAAACCGGTGATGGAGGGGCCGGTACCGGGTGTGACAAATCAGTCGGTGAAGAAGAAGATGGGTCCTCCAGATTCATGCTCAAGTCGCCTCCGCTTCTCGTATCATCTAAGGCGTTCATAGGGACCATGTGGGCTCCTCGGTGATGATTCCTAGTTATCCCTGTGATATCGGGATAACATCCTCGGCTCCAACCTCGACATGCTAACCGAGAGTTTATGAGAACCCGCTAGCCTCGACATAGACCCGCGGACTCGGCCTCACACTCCTCGGGATAAAAGGTATCAAGTTGATAAGAGAGACGGATGTAGATTGCCACCCCGTAAAGCAAGAGTGTATAAATGTGCATACAAGGCAATAAGTAATTGTGCATATAAGACCATCATAAATGTAAATACAAAGTGTGTCAATTTTACCTGTACTTACCTGTTGGTCGCATGTTGGTGTAGTCAAACAACCAATGAAGCCAATCCAAGAACGCTCGTATAATTCTCCTCCGCTTCAGGCCTATCATAAACCAAAACTGTTATACATCAAGCACAAACATGTCGCGAGTTAGAATATACATCATATCACCGTGGTAAAGTCGAATCTAACTCATGGAGGGCAAGTGGGAGGGATAAAATTCGCCAAGTCCATCTCGAAAAGTAATCAACTTTTCAAGAAAATACTGCTAAAAGGTACAAGGTTCAAAAATGTGACTCAAAAGCGGGCTCAGAGGATCGGTTACCTAGGACTTCCTCACACCTAAGGAAAAGGGATTGACAAAATTTAGTAGATGGCTGGAAAATTATTAAGAGAAGGTTGAAAAAATTATTAACAATAGAATTACCCAACAAACCTCCGAATCTAGGGTTTGCCCAGAGGAAACTCAACACGGGGTGTACTTCCAATCACACCGGACGGGAAGCAGTAAAAGAAATAAATAACCGGGTGGTCTGAAGAAAGTCATGAGTAACCTCCTTTGAGCAAAATAAATGTCTTTGCATTTGTGTACCACCAACACAACGCAGGTGGTCTTGAATCATCTTCATAAAAGGGATTCAAGTGCTCAAGATAATCATTAAACATCTCAAGGTGTAAGACTCCAAAATCATCCTAAAAACAAGGTACTAAGTCATCCTTGGTTTTCTGAAAGTTGGCTTGTGTAAAAGACTCATCTCCTTGTTGCCATTTTCGGTCATAAGTAATTCCGTCAGGATAATCAGAATAAATAACCGAGATGACTCTCGCTGTCATAGATGTAGTCTTAGGTCATAACCAACTTCATATCCCACTCCACGCCCCTCCAACATAGCGACCTCATCCAAATCGCCGCCATATGTCAAAGTATTTATCATAACATGCGTGATTTGAAGATTGATCCTCCTTTTCATTACATGGTAAAGCATCATCAAAATTCTAATGAGAGGAGGGCAACTTTATCGCTTCTCTTTCCTTTTGTGCGTATCTCAAGTTCCGGGTGTTAAGGTTTCCATGATGTGTCGCTTCTTCGTCCTCGCCGGATCGGCTTCTTCAAGGCGCGCAAAGAAGGGACTTCTACTTTGTCCAAGACATCCATTTCCTCTCCATCAAGCAACACAAAATCATTAGAACTTTGAAAAGGAAAAGAACTAACTTCATCTTTCTTTGTCGCATTGTGAGGAACAGTTCTTTGTATAACTTCCTCAATGGGAGGAGTTTGCTTCAGACATTCCATCATCTTGTTCAAGTTCTTGCTCAAGTTCCTACTCCTCAATCACGTCCTCATCTTTATCGGGCCAACAATTTGTTCATCTTTCTCTTGTGTATTTTCAACCAAGTTTGCATGGGAGACCAGTTCTATCAAACCGAGAATGTCGCTGGGTACTGAAGCCCCTACTAAGGAGAGATTCTTTTCAATTCGAATGCATGCCAAGAGCTTTTAAGGTCTTTATTTCTTTTACTTAGAAAGAACTCAAAGGTGCCCGGTCCATTAGTATAAAGGCTGTAGGTACTTATCTTCGTGATCGGCTAGCCAATGGCACGGTCCTGGGTAAAGAATTCCGTAACCTAGTAGAGTAATCTCCCATACCTCGCATCTGCTTAAATTTTATGCCCTCAAGCTCTTTCAGTGATGGTTGCATGTCTCCTATCTTCTTGGACCATTTTGTAAGAAAAACTTTTTCAAAATGCTCGATGAACTGATGCTGGCATCCGGAAGATTAATATACCATCTTCCGGCCCTTCCATGCAGGGAGGAAACAAAGAGTTTCATCACCAGATCTTCTGTTCCTCGCTGGTCGAGTATAGGGAAGCGCTGAAAATGTCCAAAATTCCATCATGTGAGACTCGAGACAGTCTCCTGGGAAACCAACAAAACAAGGAAGAAAATCTTCATAACGAGGAAGCATCTTCCCGATATCCTTGGATTTTGCTCATATCTAAAGGTCTATAGCGCTCGATCCCATTGTGAAGCTTCATAGTTGGCTTCTACGGAGTTTCCGCGATAGTTTCCTTTGAAACTACCAAAGAAATAGGGGGAAAGGCTAGTGAGTCGCCAGGTAAGTTTATAAGAAAGTACGCCGAGGCAAGGCTTACCAAAGATGTGTCATGAGGAGAATGACTCGCCACGTAAGAATCTCACGCTTCAAAAATGTTATCGCACGGTTTGTAGGTTAGTTCCAAGGGCTTGAGTCGTATTTGAAATCAAGGTGAATAGGTGAGCTTCCCACCTTAATCGCCACTGGATGGGGAGCTCTTTCTTTTTAGGATGGTTGGTCCAAGGGGGACGTCCCTAGGGAAATCTGGTAAATGAAAGGCTAAGGATAAAAGGATAAGTCGTGATACCCTTTCACGATTATTACCAAGAAAGATAGTCAGGCGAGCATAACCACCGCCGATGCACCCGCTTGCGACAAAACAAGAAGATTCAGGAATATGCTTTATGTTGGGTTAGTACTTCATAAAACCAATGACCTTTCATCTTTAAATTAATATGAGCAATGGATCAATGCTATTATTGACTAAGTCGTCGATGCATATAGATTGAGTATCACTTCTCAATAGCATGAAAAGTCAATCAAGATTCACGTTCACATAATTCTTTGCTTTGTATCATATCATTAATGCAATAAGTATAGCTCATATACAACAAGTTTGCCACGTCACCTATATTGTTTTCTGCAGTAGGTATGACTTCAAGCATTCAATGAGTCAATTTTAGATGACAAAGAGTAAAACGCCATCAATTTAGCTTCGAGATACAATTATCAACTCAATGTCAATCAAGAGAGCCATCAAGTGTCACAACGCTAGGTATACAAAGAATAAAGAGCGACGTCACTCTCATACCTGTCGTTTCACCATGGGCATGACGCCGTTTTGTCATCAAGTCAATTTGAGAGGAAAAGAGCCAACGCTTTACACCCATCAATCTCAAATAAAGTCCAAAGCTCAAAACCAATCATAGAAAAGACAAGCCAAAACATTCAAGGTCAAACAAGAGTTCTAAAGAGGGCTGACGTACTACAAATTTATATAACTTTTGGTGTTCCTCGCAGTTAGCTAGCCAGTGACGCTTTGACAAAATCAAACCCAGAAAAGTTCAAATTAACTCCATCGGCTACAAAGAGCGTAAGGGCCGTACCTTTTTGTCCAAGAAAAATTCAAATTAGGCCACACGCTGTCTACTTTAAAGTTAGTTCAAAAATCAGCCAGGGTTAGACGTGAGGGTTAGTAGGGTTTGCAGATTTGAAGGTAGTTTGAAAAGCTTCTTGTGAAAGGCACGCAACAGTCAAGAAACCCGTAATCAAAGACTAGTGCCTAGGGTTACTGGAGTCAAATGGAAGTATAGCTAATGGTTTAGAAGGAGTTCAAACTGGACAAGAGGCTCAGGGTTTAATGGCGTTGCTAAAGCAAGGCCAATAAACCTAACCCTAAAGATAAAAGGTTTATCTAGGTGGGGCCAAAGTTAGGCCTAGTTTTCCAAAATCTTCCCAGGACTTTTTGCAGCAAAACGGCTAGTTTGAAAGGATAAATCTTAGGCTGAAAGTGCTTCAAATACAAGGCTTCTCACGTCCTGTAGCAAAACCCTAGGTGTAACTTAATTAGGCCTAGATCACTTCTTTCTTCAATTTGTAGTTCCAAAACTAGCCAAGATAAAGAGGGTTAGTGTAGCTAAAGCTAGCTAAACCTTCTCAAATCCAATGTTTAAAAGCCATGCCATGGGGACGAAGTCTCAACCTACTAGTGTAGGACTTAGGGTTTCAAGGATCAAGTTAGTTCAAAATGCTATCAAGATAATAATGAATGTAAATGTTAAACCACCAACTATTCAATCAAGAAGTTTCTTGAAGAGAAATCACTTACAAGATCATTAAGAAACATTAATCCATACCCTAGTTGTAACCTTTCCAATAGCATATAGTACCACTTCACCAAGAAATAACCTTCAAGAAGTTGGGTGCGCTATCACCTCCAAGAGAGAAAATCCAAGACAAGAGCTAAAGAGTAGTCTCAAATGAGAGCAAGCGATAAGCTATGATCTAAAAAGAGGGAAAAACATCCTCTAATATATGATATTTTGACCTTCAAATTACAAAATACGTCAACAAAATAAATGGCTAAGGCTAATAGCTTCCGCTTTTAATTATTTGTCACTTTACATGCTAAATGCCAATAATAAGTGACAAATAGAGACGCTAAGCTCCCAAAGGGAGACGCTTGGCCCTCTTTAGGCATGACAAATCACCAAATGAGGCAAACGTTGCCCTCTCCCCAAAGTTCTCCGCAGCATCATGTCACACGTACAAACAAGTTTCACCTGAGTCGCCACGGTCCCGAAGTCATTCAACATCACTAGTGCGGCGCCCCTTTCATCATGGCTATCCATCATCGGCCCATCTCCGCCAGTAGTCAGGATCCCATAAGCCACAATCTATGCTGTAAAAACGGCCCGGATGAGGGCGCCCCTTCTCCTTCCGTGCAAGGCTCATCACACAATCGGCCCTCGCCATCCGCTTAATCCAACGCCTATCCGATGGGCTCTTTCAACCCCATGGAGGTCCGGAATAATCATCTCCCCATGTGCACCGCATCCTCCTGCACTTCGTCCGCCGCATGGTCCCCGCATTATCAAAAGCTTTCACGCCATGGGGCCCATTAGTCCAAAACATCATGGCAATGTGAATCCAAATTTCATCATTAAATTCATCGAATATATGCATAACACCCTAACAAATCTTCTAATAGCTCAAAGAGTGCATAATAAGTCCACTATACAAAATCAGCAACCAAAAGGGCGCAACCGGTCAATGCCCACAAGAATTGGAAAGTTCCCGCCAAAGGTTATTCAAACCATGTATAATGACGGAATGTGGTTTCTGCTGTGGATACCAGGTCATAGTTGTGACCTAGGGCCGGTGTCATTCCGTAAGTGTCTTTGTAGGAGGCTGGAAATAATTCGGGCCATGGATGCAAATTTTTCCAAGCCCTTATTGCCTTATCTTTCTATATTTATATCTTGCTAAGCCTTGACAAAGAGGACACTCAGCTTTGGCTGGTGCATGAGTCATGTTGTTACTCACTAGTATTCTGTAAATGAGAGGGTCTGCTCGTGATGAAACCTCCCTTCCTTTGGCCATGCAACCAAAGGTCATCGCCTTGGCCTGGTAACCAGATGTGGTGGCAATGTCATACTACCAAATACCTATGAACATAATGTCTGCCTCGTGGATGAGACTCCATCCCTCCTTAGTTGTTAGGTCTTGCACTTTTTTATTTATCATTTTCTTAGTGGTCCTCATTTTATGAGAGGTGCTTTTTATTGCCTTCCTTCTCGGGGATCCCCTCGGCTAAGCATCTCTAGGTTTTATTTTCCTAATGGCTTTTATCTTTTACTAATCATGACTCTCCCTTGCCTTTGAAATTTCTCTTCCCACAAGACAAGATGTACCCTGGATGTATTCTAAAGGCCGCATCTGGGGAGTGGGAAAGATGAGCGGTTTTAAGATGAAAAGGAGAATAATATGAGAGGAGCTGACGATGGTTCTTCAACCTTTTGGTGGCTAACTAAAAACCCATGAATACTAACTTGTTAAGCCACCCAATCAATCACCCTAACAAGCAATATGGATTAGTGTAAGATCTAAGCAATTATCCAAATGAAAGAGATTCAATGCATACATAAGAAGGTCATAAAGATCAAACATGACACATAACATGATAACTTGGACCAATTACCTCTAGTTTCATGGAGCAAGAGCCTTTTTTCTGATGCAAGGCTAAACCGGTAGTGATGGAGGTCATACCGGGTGATAACCGGGTGAAGAAGAAGATGGTCCCTCCAGATCTCGACATGCCCAAGTCAGCCCTCCTTTTCTCGGTACTCCATGTCTAGGGACCATGTGGGCCTCGACATGATCCTCTAGTTATCCCTAGATATCGGGATAACAATCCCAACATCTTGTGTGTTCACAAACCTTTTGAGGTATATTCTCCTCCATTATCCGACTGAGTATCTTAATCTTCCTTAAAGAAAGGTTCTCTATCAAGGTTTCAGAATTCCCTGAACCTTGCTAAACACTCCCTTCACCTTTAGATTTCAAAAAATATATCCGTGTCTTACGAATAATCATCAATAAAATGATATACATACATACCCACTAATGGAGATGACGGTATGGCATTGGGCCACATACATCCGGAATGAATGAGCTCTGTGCCTTCAGCTTTTGTTGTATCTCTAAACGGACTTTTGATGTTCTTTCTACTTCAGTACATCCATTGCATACCATGGTCACCTTTGAGTTCGTAAACACATGTGACTGCTTTGTATATGTATGGTAGCTCCTTGTAAAGCCAGATGTGATAATCTTCGTACAGTTCATAATGAGTTTTCAACGGCGCACAAGCAAAGCCCCTAAGTAACCCTCCCTAGTTTATACAAGCCATTTCTTCACTTCCACCGATGATTGCTTCATTAATGGTTTCTCCCGGCCCACATATAAGAACTTCTCCATCTATAAAGGCAACTATGAAGCCTTTCTTTCTAAAGATGAAATGGAGAGGTTCTTGATCAACCCCTAATATAGTACATCCTTCATCTCACCGAATTCCCTAATTCAGTTTGTGGTTTGATTTTCCCACTCCCTTGATGGAATATTAGTAATCATCTCCAAGTGTCACTCTCTTTCTCGAGAAAACTCGGCTTTCCGAGATACAAGAGAGAATGTTTCTTTGTCCCATCATGCTTCAGATGCACCACTATCAGCCGAGCCAAGTGTCCTTCTCCAGTGTTGCATCCTAAGAGGGCCGGTGATTAAGACATGGTCTGATCCGCTTCCTCTATCATCTTATGGTGGCTCTTCATCTTCGACTACATGGGCATGGTGCCTCTTATGTTTTCTCTCTTGTATTCTTCTCGCCCATCGACAAAATTTGAATATGTTCCATCATCTTGTCACAATGATAGCACAATAAAATGCATGAGTAGTCTCTTTTCCTTCTGGTTGTCCTTTTTCTTCAAATCTCCTTCCTTGGATGAGTTTCTTTATGATTGAATTTGTTTGGATCAGTTGGAGGCTCTTTATGAGTCTCCCTTTGGAAGTAGGGGTTTCTTCCTTCCTCCTTTGGTGTGAGTAGTTAGGGCTTGATCATCATCTCTTGCTAGTAATGCCACCACGCTTCTTGTTTCTTCTTGGATGCACTTTTCCCATAGACCATCAACAATAGTTTCTCTGTTCTCGTAATAAATCGCTTGGATGAATGCATCCCGTCCTAGAGGTTCATTTTAGGGTCAGCCATCACAAGTTCATGTTTGTCTATAGTATCTCCGATTTCTTCTAGTTATTGTTTGAATTGAGATATTCGTAGCCATTCCCCAACAGTTTCTCCTTCTGCATCCTTTTGTATTCTTCACTAGAGTTCTTAGATTCATCTTCCGCTTTATGTTATTTCCTTCGTACAGTCTGCTTATGGCATCAAACATTTCTTCAGAGTCTCTTAGATGACACATAAGGAATCAAAACTCTTTGATTGAATTCGCAATGATTCTTTGGTTCCCCATTGTGTCATTTTGATGTTTTGCCTTTCCTGCAGCAGTGATCGCTGTTCCTATGACTTCTTGATTTAATTCTGCTAAGTTATTCTCTCAAGAACAGGGCCAATCCTATACTTCTAGGTAACGGAAGCTTGTCCACATCTTCCAGCTTGTCAACAAGTTTAACGCTTATGTATACATCTCTTTACCTGTGAGCTTTTCTAGGAAAATGACCTAAAAAATGAAAGTGCTCAAAATCAAAAACTGAAGTTTACTCAGAGATGCGCTTATCAGGGCGAGTAGCCTAGTGTGTTTGGATCTCAGAAAATCCAACTTTTGCCTCTCCAAACTTAATCTACTTGATTTCCTGGACTAGTGCTTCGTACCCTCCTCGGTACCTCGTAACTTCAAACACTGCTTTCCGGTAATTTCTGGTACTTTGTGAAACTAGGTTTCACTTTCCGAGATCTAAAGCCGCACCTGCAAGGTGCTTGAAGTGCCAAATGATCCTTTGTGAGAGCACACGCTTCTAGATGGTTTTAGGGCTGTAATACTTTCACCACCAACAAAAGCCCTAATTTTCATGTACTGCATTGTTGATGTTTTTCACTTCTCCTGGGTGAAAGATGCTCTCTCGCCTCGATATCATGCTAATGTTTGCTTCATTATTATAGTTCTTGCATTTCAATAGATAACAATAGCATAACACAAGATCACCCAGAAATACACAATCACAAGAGACACAAAGATTTATCCCGGAAACCCTCTAGGGAAGAAAACCTTTAAAACCTCCTTATAATAGAGGGTAGTCAATACACATAACTCAAACTTTTTAGCTTAAGATCCTCTCCCAAAGATGCAACACTCTCTCTCCTTCTTAACTGCAATCTCAAAACTCTTGCCCCTCAAGTCGAGCAAGTGAGTTAGGTGTCTATGAGGCTTAGCCTCCTTATTTTATACAAGATCTGCACATGAAGCGTCTCTTCACCTAGCAGTATCGACTTCTCCAATCGGGTGGTTATAACCACCTTTATTATATTTCGGGCCTCTTTGATATATTCCAAATAATTTCTTCTTTGCCTTTATTAATCATATATATTATGACCAACCGGCAAAAGGGATTCGGTCCTTTATTAATAATAGTTTATTACGATCAATCCACAATTGGGATTGATCCAATGAATAAATATATCAAATAATAATAAGAACACACTTTGCAATTACATTATTTAATCGGGGACCAGATCACTCTCCCAACCACCAAATAACTGAACAGTGGTGCCTAGGATGAATTGAAACCATCTGGCAGAGCAACTAAACTAGCATATGCTAGGTTGTTGATGTTTGTAGTATCGCATGTGTGCTTCCTACATTGGTTTTCCTTTGTGTCTAATATGTGGAAGTTGTCATTAATACTTCTCAAGACTTAGGAAATTCATTTTAATAAAGTAATTATTAAAGTGAATGATTTTTTAATTAATGTGAGATTTATTAATTTAAATGCCTAAGTTTTGGCATTAGTGAATTAAATTAAATATTTCATTGATCCAAAGTGCTAGTGAGATTCAATCCTCGCCTACTGATCACTTTGGAGATATAGGTTTTTTGGATTTAGGGTAAACTCAAGGAGGAGACACTGGACACAGAGTGAGATAGCGAGATCTCATTGTATTGGGTGGAGAGGGACTTTGATCCAAGTGTGCAAGGGCAAGGTGGTGGTCCAAGAAGGGAGCAAGGGGTAGCAGCGAGTAGCGCCTACCAAGATCGGCGACGATCTTGAGGTGATAGGCTATTCTTTGTTGTTTCTATTTTCCCTCAAGGGCTTACCTAAGACTAGAGCCCAAATTTTATAATAATAAAATAATCACAGTACTAGTATTCCCTTAGGGTTTTTCCCTCCTGCATTTACCTAGAAATTACATGCGCAAATGTGCGCGGTTTCTTTGCTCATTTCCGCTGATTTTTTTGTAAATTGTTAAAACTCATTCGTGTTTTTATTCATTAAATCTGTGTAATAAGTTTATTAGAGCAAGGCATTTGCTAGGAGATAAATTGTCAAGTGTTAATATAATGTTCTAACATGGTATCAGAGCCGACTCGGAAGAGGAAACCAGTTGCACAGATTGTAAATTTTGCAACAACAAAATTTTCATACTTTGTGGCTATGAAAAAAAATAGATGGATATCGCATCGGTCAGAGCATCGTCAGACGCATGCTGCGGTGTTATGCACAGGTAACGCAATTTACCGTGACTTTGCAGAGGAGCAGGTGGTCCACGCGGATAGCAAAATTGCAGAAGTCGATGGCAAGGGACGAAAGTACCGGAAGGAGGTCGTAGTCTTAGGTGCTGCAGAGAAAGTTGCCTCGAGCGTTACAACCATCCACCATCGCGTTCCAATCGCCACAAAATGAAAGTTTGCTAATACGGGCTACGGGTCGCCATAGCGCCAGAGGGCGCAGCTCGCCGATCAGCGGAAGCAACTGCCGGAGGCAAAGGAAACTGGCAGAGCCATATAGCCGCGGCATATAGGGCCTCGAAAGGCACTACAAAGGGCACGAGCAACAGTCCAAGCAAATGATAGCAGTCTCGAAAGCAAACAAAACAACAAAGTCTGGGCAACAGGAAACAAAGTTCAAGGTAGCTAGTAGAGGAGATCAAATCAGTGCTTGAAGGAGTCAGCACAAAACTTCACGCCATCAGCCTAAAGGACAAGGCACATTTTCCAATAGTTTATTCCTCGTTAAAATTTTGATTTAGAGATGGCAACAACCGGTTTGAGGTTTGAGGACATCAAGGGTGCATCAACTTCGGTGACTTTGAAGAATATCTAATTGATCTCTCATGGAGAATGGTTTGTGGGATTTTGCTAACATAATTGTGATCCCACCGACGGATCCAAAGGACTTGGCCACCAATGAGTTGAAGGACGTGAAAGTTAGGAGGATCATCTTAGATGCGGTGGATGATCATTTGATTCCTCACCTATCCGAGAAGAAGTCATCCAAGGAGATGTTTGCAACTCTAACAAAATATTTTTCAGAGCAACAATACAAACATGAAGATGGTGTTAAGGGAAAAGCTCAAAGACACCAAGATGACTAGATCAAATACAATAACCAATTATCTCACCAATATCACTCAAGTACGTGACTGGCCATGCTATTGGGGAAGTCGTGTCATATGAGGAGTTGGTGAGGATGGCCCTGAATGGTTTATCTGAGCCATGGGCCCCATTCATCAAGGGCATCGATGCACGAGAGACAGTTCCCAAATTTGACAGGTTATGGGATGATTTGACGAGGAGGAGATTCGGAGAGAGGAATCTCTATAGCAGCAACAAGTTGGTGTTGAGAGGACCGCCCTTGCTAGTCAAGCAAGGGAAGCAAGGGAATAAGGCAAAGGAGAGTTGATCACAGCCGAAAGAATAAGGATCCTGAGGCAAAGTGAAATGCTTTGTCTGCCACAAGTGATCACTATGCTTCACAGTGTCCCTCGAACGAAAAGAAAAGGGAAGGGTAGTGCCCCGCAAGATGTAGAAACATTTGCAAAAACTCAAGTCAAGGAATTTGATGAGAGATTCGAGAAGGATTTCTTCTTAGTCTCTTGTCTTTCTAGCAATAACTCCTCCTGTGAGTTTCCTAGTTCGTGTGGATATTAGGTGTGAGGCTTCCTCACAATGATCTTAAGACACACGAAGGTTGTTCACCTTTCGCCTGGTCAAAACCCACGATCAAGATGGATCTTGGCACCAATGCCAAGTGTGGTGTAGAGGGAGTTGGGATAGTGAGGTTCCAACTAGAGTTAGGGGGTTCTCTAGAGGTGGCAGATGCATTGTATGTCCCATAGCTAAAGATGAATTTGCTCTCACTGAGACAAGGCTCTATACCATTCCATAAATCTGACAAGTACTCATATCTGGGAGGGAGCTATCCCTGACACAAAAGTGAGCATTGGTGTCAGAGAGGGCAAGGTATCCAAGGTATATAGGGCAGGGAAAGCCTGTAGGTGGATCCAAAGGGATCTTGGATCATGGACCAATTTCATTGAAAGAGGACGAGGAGCGTGAGGCTCAAGGGTGAGTAGAGTTCATAGACTTCCAGTGTGAGAAGTCAACCTTTAGATGGAAAGAGTAAGGTATCCCTTCCACAATGAAACCCAAGTTGGTAAGAGATGACATTGATGGATGCTCAAGAGCAAGTTGAGGCTCATAAGAGCACATTCAGGGAGAGCAAGCCTCTCGGGATTTAAGTTTCTAAACTTCAGGGCACTAACATGTTACATCATTGAGGAGGAAGCAATTCAGACATAAATGTATCTTAGGCACAGATGATGTGTGTGACAAATGTCAAGGTCAGAGGGAGAACTAGTTTCATGTGGCTCTTCGAGAACCCTCTCAATGAGAGGGAATTTGTTGTTTGTAGTAGCATCTACTGTGCATTCTACATTGCCTTCTTTGTGTCTAACGTGTGGAAGTCGTTATTAATACCTCTCAAGACTTAGAAAATTAACTTTAATAAAGTAATTATTAAAGTGAATGCCTTTTATAATATTGAGTTCTTAATCTAATTAAACGCTCCACCTTTTGGCATTGGTGAATTAAATTAAATACTTCAGCCATTGATCACTTTGAGATCTAGGGTTTTGGATTTAGGGTGAAATAAAGGTTATAAAAGGCAGCCTAAATGAAAGGAGTAGACACACACAGAATTAGTGAGTGAGATCTCATTGATTAAGAGGATAAGGACTTTCATCCAAGTATATAGGGGTAGGGTCCAAGGAAGTGAGAAAGGGGAAACAAATAAAGTAGCAGCGAGCAATATCGAAGGACAGATCTTGAGGTGTGATAGGCTATTCTTGTTGTTTTGTATTTTCCTTAGGTGGACCATTATCCCAAGATGGGAACCCAATATTTTAATGAATAAAACTCATCACAAGACTAGCTTCATCTCTGGTTTTTCCTGTGGGTATTCACCCAAAATTAATACTTTGTGCAAATGTAATTTTGATTTCATGTTTTGTTTCCGCTAGTTTATTCTCAGAAATCACTAAAGCTCTACTGCTTTTATTCAATACATTTTATGTAATAAGTTCACTACAAGTTATTTGCTAGAGATAAATTGTCAAAATGATGGTTGGGTTGTCGAATTTAACGAGTCCCTACCCTAAACCCCTTATATAGATTTTTTATTAATGTATGAGGCCACCTTCCTTGAATAAGGCCAATTAAATAGTTAGTTAATTGTCACTCATTGAAATCAAGAGTCCTTTTTAGTGATAAGGCCCAAATTAGTTGGTCAACCCTCAATATAAGGGGCTTAGGTGCTAAGAGATTCTTCATGGATAGCAAAGATATTGAGTACAAGGTTATGTACTGTTTTGATGTTAACATTATTATTCCTTTGGTACTGCTCTCGCAGTTGCCCTTCAAGAGGTAAGTGAACATAGCTCTTTATTTTGATTACCAAAGAGATCTTTCTTAGGGTCTATCTCTCTTTCGTATTGTGTTATTGGGTTTTGCACTACATTTTATGTGATTCTCCTAAGTTTCCTAGTTAAGTACACTAGAATTGGTTTTAGAGCTCTTTCCTTGGGCATGAAGTAGGAGAATTTTGGGCACAAGTGGAATTTTTTCTTTGTTGATTTGACTTTAAAAAAAAAGGACAACAACATTCAGATCAATTTATGAAAATTTCTATGCACAATTTGAATAATCCAACCCGAGAACCTAATTCCTCTCGAAAAAATTCAGAAAATGGAGATATCATTGATTTTAAATCCTCCTTTTTTCGAGAAGGTCGCGAAATTCACAAATCAAATATCTTTTGATAGAGTGTATAAAATTTCTGTCAAACCAAAGTGCTGCAGGGCTGTCCGTAGAAGTTGTGGCATTCTCTATAATTGGGGTCATAATAGCCAATCCAAGAAGTAGCATAAAAAAGCTGTGATCATTTTACTGCCAAAATTTCAAACCCTACCTTGCAAGGGTTATTTTCCTCGTGAGCTTCAAAGCTTTTAATTTTTTAAGAGACATGTTCCAACACCTTTAAATAACATAGTGATATGGCATTCAATGGATAAAATTGCAGTAGGGGAATAATACACGCATGAAATACAAGATGGAATCATACTTTGTTGGAAACCCTTGTAATCCTTGTTTCCCGTCTTGGTACCCCTTCGAGTAGTACCACATTAGATAGTACCTGTATATGGAATCTCACTTCCACATACCCTCGGGTATATAGGAAGTCCCCTAGGTATACCTGAAACCAACTTTAGATAAACCAATCAACAATCTTGTTGCTATAGTACACCAAGAACCACACTCGAAGAGATCACTCTATAGTACCTGGGTAGTCGAGTAGTATGGCTAAGGGCATAATTGAGCCTCCTTAGTTAATGCCCTGAGATATTAGGTCGAGTACTACTGTTGGACCCTGCACGTATATCAGAAAGCTATAGCACCTGACACTCCCTTGTCTCCAAGACCCAGTAACATTTTTTCAGTGAGCTCACCCATGAAGGGTACCTATAAACCACCTCATACTTCTCCAAACAACATGAACACCCACTCTACCACAAACAAGTTGGACTACGTGGAAGATCAGCTTAAGAAAATTCAGAAGGACATAACTAGACATAACTAGGTTTGATGAGAAGTTGGCTAAGAAGTTGGACGAGAAGCTCAACAACTTTAAAAAGATGTTCGCTAACAAGTTGACGGGTATGCAAGCTCGGGGCATACCATAAGAAAACCACTGGACTGCACAGCACATTGAGCCACATCAGGAAGAAACTTCTAGTTCGGGACTATTTAACCACCCACAACCTCGTCGATTCTACACAACAATAGATCAATGGATAATAACATATGGCACCATTCTCCTAAGGTGGCCCTTAACAAGTTTGATGATTCTAAGCCATCTGGATAGGTCACCTAGATGGAACATTACTTCACCATCCAGAGCATTATTGATGACATGATGAAACTGAGGGTGGCAGTCCAATATCTAGATCCAAAACAATGGCAATGGTGGGAATGGCATAAAAAATCATATGCAAGTTATATTGCTTGGAGTTAGTTTGTTAAAGCTATATATGCACGTTCTGAGAGAGATACTCACTATTTGGGGCGGCTTACCAAGTTGCACCAAACAGGGTCAGTCACAGACTTTATGGCAACCTTTGAGCAATTAGCTATCCATACAGAGAACTTAACAAATTCTTTCTATAAAGAATGTTTCATTAGTGACCTCTAGGAGGAGATTCGAGCACAAGTTAGAATGCAACATCCTAATACATGGTTGGAAGCGACTCAAAGGACCCTAGAAGTAGAGACGGTGATCAATGCACAAACAAAAAAAAAACAACCTTAATTCCCGGCACTTGTCCTCCCCAGGGTACCTCCCCAAGCACAACTTGTATTCATCCGTTGAAAGTACAAAGGTTGTCTCCAGCCAAAATGGAAGATCAGAAATGACAGGGACTCTCCTATAATTGTGATGAAAAAAATGCTCCAGGTTATCCGTGTAAAGAACATAAATTGTTCCAAACTAATATGACAAGGTGTGCCCAATAAATGGCCCTTTAATCGGAAGTAGGTGCTCTTAAATTGATTATTGCAAAAACTACAGGTCCAAAGAACATTCCCTCCCCCCTTTAACTTGGCCCCGAGCACTTAATGTCTTGAAACATACTTCCACAATGGATACTTTGAATCTTGAGCATGTTGTCTTGCTAAAAGAGTGTTTTTTTCAGCATTTGAAGTTGTTGTTTCAGCCCCACTTCCAGCAGATGGAACACTAGAAGGACCTAATGAAAATGAAGGAGGGGGGACAACATTAGTGGGGGCATTCCTCCCTTTTCTTTGACCTTTTCCAGCTTCCCTTGATGATTGAGCCATGATTGTTTTCAAATGAGGAAGAAATTGGATTGTTGTAGGAAAAAACTTGGAGAATGGTGGACAAATCCACTTGCTTGGCAATTGGAATCCCTTCTAACACTGCACAATAACCCTCAGTTTCACTCCAAAACCAATTTCAGCTCCAACCTGTGAGTGAAATGAAAGTCAAATGAGGCAAAAAGCCAGTTTTATGGGTCGCGGGCCACCCAATGCGCCAGACACATGTCCTATTTTTGAGACATGATGAGGACACGTGTCGTGTCCAACACGTAGGATACGAGACACGAGGGGGTTGAACGTGTCCAGTTATTTATCCACTCAAGCCCTGACCGATGACATAAGTATCGAAGAGACACCAGAGTTACAGGTTGAAGACACCAACACTCAAACTCAGGGGGATATCAAACCTCCATTCTCTCATGAAGAACCACTTGTCTCTCTACAAGCATTATCAGGCTCTCTTGAAATAGCCAGCTCTCATCGTATGGAGAAGTTATTAAAAAAGGGCATGTTATCACACAATTTGTAGTTTGGGCAAAGCCCAACCCAAACCATGAAAGTGTGACACAACTGGGAACAAATATCATTGTCACCTCAATAGATGTCCCCCTCGTTGTAGTGAATGGCAAGTCCAACACAAGGGAGGCTTCCCGGGTGACCCTAGGGGGATTGCGATGAGAGAAGGGAAGATGTTTAAGGGTACCCCTATGGGTCAAGGTCAAGATAAGAATGAGGCTTGGAAAAGAATCTTGTGAGATGGTATATGGTTGCCAAGTGTTGTGTACCTGCAAAACAATGTTAGACCTGCCCAAACAAGACAATATTTGATGATACAAGCCTTAAAACCAATGGGGAATCAGCAAGAAACCATGCTGTCCCAAAATTGCAGCAGTATGGAAATATATATCAACAGTAAATAAGTTATAACAACTATAAATTAAACTATCAAAATCAAGTATATGATGTTGGAAAATAAGCTTGCAACCAGTAGATAATATTCCAATATTGAAACCAAGACTTTGACAGTAAAAGGTGGTTTGAAATGAGAGTTATCAGCAAGTATTTGTAACAGCCCTATGGCTGTAGCAAACTTTTGCTACAGCAGCAAATTCTAGCCACTAAAATCAAGTAAACCACCCAAACAATAGCTTATAACCAGTAGAAAAATTACCAAGTCTTACAAGTTGATTTCAGCAGTAGAAAAGTGAGTTAAGAGTAAGAGAGAGATGAGTTTGTTGCAGCCCTATTGGCTGTAGCTAAATGTCTATTACAGAAGCTCAATCACTTGGTAAATCAATATGCTCTTAGGGCACAAGAAGGCTTATAACATGTAGAAATTAGATCCAAACTTAAACAATTCAATCTCCTTGAAATCACGTTTACCAATGCATGAATACTCAATCTCTGATGCAAGTAGACTAGTGCCTTATCTATCGGGTTAATGGAGTCTCTTGTTTATGAGCTAGGGTTTGTTACTCCTCTGGGGGTGTAAGCTTGTTTACTTCCTAGAGTAAACAATCCTTAGCAAGGTAAATCTACAAGGGTGTAAGCCTTTTTAGTATTTACTCCTTGTAGCAACCTTTTAAATAGCCTTTTCAATGACAATAAAAGAGAGGACCTTGATGGAGGGTGTATGCCTTTATACTCCTCCAAGGGTTTGACAAAACAACCTTGAAATTAAGAAGAAACACATACAATTGCAGAAATTCCTTACCTAATCCAAGAGATAACATGAAAAACACTTACTTATCAAAGATATTCCACCAAAATTGCCAAGAACAAGCATCCAAGAGATAGCGCTAGCCCTTTTCCACCAATAGACAAGTATTCCATCCAAAATGCACCAAAGAAGAGAGATAGCGAATTGGCCAAGTAGGGCGAAAATTTCAGCCAAGAGTTTTATGTAATTCTTAAGTGATGATGATAAAATGAAAGTGAGGTGACCTCTATTTATATGAGGTCACCTAAACCAATTTGTCAACAACAAAATAAAAGACGGCCCACCCTCTAAATTTTCCTTACAATTTGAAAAAATGAAAATAACATTAAATTAAAACCCTCAAAAGGGTGGCGTCATGCCCTAAAGAGGTGTCATTGGGCTAGAAAATGAGACGTTGAGCCTCAAGGAGCAAGTCATTGGGCCTCCAAAGGCCATGTGTCATGTCATCATGTGCTAGAGTGTCATATCATGAATCTCCCTCCATCAAACCACATCATCTCACCTCCGGAACCATCGAGCCCACCAAAACCGTAGCCTCCAAAGTGACATCTTAGGCTAGGAAGTGACGTTCTAGGCCTCCAAAGGCCAACATCCAGGGGAAATGGGCTGCAAGGTCCTCCTCCAAGGCTGTCAAGGTGCCTCCAAAGGCAACGATCATCATCTCAAGCCCCCAATGAGTGGGGCACATCATCCATCTTGGAGGCTTCAAGCCCCTATGAAGGTCAAAATGGCCTAGTCCCCCCATGAAAGTGCTTCCACCGAGCAAGGTCCTGCAAAGACAAACAAGTAAGCCCTCCAAGGGTCCACAAGTCACATGAATCATGCCAAGTAAGCCACATTTAATGAAAGAACCATTCAAACAAGTGCATTAAGTCCCCTCTTTTCAGGTTAGACACATGCTCAAAGACCTTATAAACTTTGCCAAATTTAGGTATGGGAGGGTTGTCATGGTGCCCTATTGGGTAGGTCAATCCCTAAGTCAAGGAATGTTTCCCAAGAAGACCCCTTTTTAGCCCATGTAATGAGTATGAGGTGGGTGGACGGCAAGTACTTATAGGCATGGGGTTCCTGACAAATTGAGGGTTCATATTGTCTCATTTATGGGTGCCTTTGTGTGTTGCACCTTCATTTGCAATGCAACCTTTTTCCAAGCCCTTTATTGCCATTCATTTATTAGGGTCTAAACATTGAGTACTATCTACAATGGAAAGTAAAGAGTACTGCAATGCCACTTGAATTTAGAAACACACAGAATGCCATATGTAATGGAAAGTAAAAGACACCACAAAATGCATTTCCCCTACAAGCGGGACATTTATTAATTATGTGTTTTCTTTTTACGGGTCCTTCATTTTTATGGAGAAGTGTTTTATTTCTCTCAGGACTTTTAGGGCAAGCATCTAGAAGGCTTAGCTATGGATTTTATCTTTTTCCAGCTACAACACCTCTGGGCCTTTAGCCCCTTCTTCCCATGAAATGAGGTACAATCCCTTTTTGGGGTTAGTGAACCCAGAAAACCCAAAAGATGAGGAAGCAGAGGGGAAGAAGTATGGAAAGTGGTAAGTATGATCGGGAGTGGTACGATGATCCTTCAAGGAGACCCCCAGTAGCAACCCTCTTCCCGAGGGTGACCCACTTACTAGGAAGCCATGTCATCAACCAAGGTGAAATAGGGAAAAAGGTATAAATTCCAAGAAAACGTTTCACAATCAAGAGAGGACCCTTTGCAACATGTCCAAATGCTTCAATTATTAAGGTGACACTTACCATGAGACCAGACTTGTTACCTCATGAAGCAAGACCTGATGTCCTCTAGGAGCCAAGTCGATGTGGTGGATGATAGCATGCTACTAAAGATGAATGGTGGTGTGTGGTCTAGAGGAGGGGCTTTGTCTGCACAATGTGGGCTCTGTCAATCATCTGGCTCTTAGTACTCCATGTGTACAACATGTGTACCTTGAGACATTATCTCCTTGGTTATCCCTAGGCATGGGGGAATAACAAGGCCACTCTAGCATTATTGCCCAATTTAATGCCATACAGGTTATGGATAACCCAACACAAGAAATCCACCCAAACTTGCAGCTAGTCCTTGACAAACATCATCAAGTCTTTGAGATACCAAATGGTTTACCCTCTTCTCGAGGAAAGCATGATCATGGCATTCCACTAATTCCAGGAAGTCAACCACCAAATTTACGTCCTTATCGACACCTTGTTGCACAAAAGAATGAAATAGAAAAGATCATTCATGATCTATTGGAGGCAGGCATCATATGTCCCAGTACAAGCCCTTACTCATCACCAGTGGTCACGGTATTAAAGAAGGAAGGCACTTGACGCATCTATCCTAACTTTTGGGCTCTCAATAAGTTGAGAATCAAGGACAAATCTCCCATCCCTGTTATTGACGATCTCCTTGATGAACTTCATGGTACAAATTTTTTCACTAAGCTTGATTTACATTCAGAATACCTCCAAATCAAGATGAAAGAGGCAGACATCCCAAACGCAGCCTTCAGAACACACCAAAGTCATTATGAGTTTCTAGTGATGCCTTTTGGCCTATGACATCCCCAAAAAAATAAAGAAAATAAAAATATTTTTTGAATTTAAATTACTGGAAATTTATTTCCGTTTTTAGTAAATTCGAAATTGGAATTTTTTTTCCATTTATGGCAATTTCGAATTTCGGATTTTATAATTGTAATGAATGATTTTGACTGTTGGGCAGAAATCTGATTTGTCCCAACTAGATATTGGACTATGACACTTGTATGAAAAACAGAATATTTTATATTAATTGCAGGAGACAAAGGGGACAGCCATGTTAAATTTTAGCTGACCATGACTCCATGAGAGGGGAACCTGTTGGAACTACCTCTAGGCTGATTTTTACAAGTGGAAAATCAGGGAATTGGCCACTGGCAGACCCTGAAAATCAGGGATTTAGAAAGCTGCAAAAATTCCCATAGGAGGGAAAAGACCTAGGCAAATGGATAAATAAGCATATGTGAGGAGGCAGGACGCTGCCAAGTATGCTGGGGAGGAAAACTATTGATTTTTTTTCCTTTGCTGTTATGAACACTGAATGAGTGTAAGGCAAGGAGGAACTACTGGTTCAAGGGATATTGCGGAAGAGGGGTGTCCAAGTTTGCCCTCATGGACTCATGGTCAGGCTAGGGGGTGAATCGTGCAAGTGATCTTGGTTGTTCGGTTCTATGGTTGGGAGGAACGTGGTTGTTCCCTTTGTTTTTCCGCGAGTTTAGTTCATATATGCTACTCTAAACCCTACCTGTTCAAATGTGTTTATATCTATGGTACTGAACATGTTAAATATGTAGTGAAGTAGTTCCTAGTTGTCTGTTTTAAATAATCATACAATTGTTGTGTGTTATTTCCGTACCAAATTCAATATCTCTATCTTTGTGGAGTGTTTTTTGTTGCGGATATGGTGAAATCCTTCAAGTTAGCATGCATCCAAAAACATAGACAAAGGTTGTTCGATGACTACAGTCTACAGCTACCTTCCTAATTTTAAATCTGTTGAACAAAAGGAAATTTATTTGCTTGTTTAGTATAATTGGTAGCCGAGTGTACCATTTCCCTATGGCGAAATTATTTTTCTGTAGATAACTAGTATACAGTGAACCTTCACTAATAAGTATACAAGTTCAAACTATAGGCAAAATATCCTGCGATACTGAGATTTTATTCGACATACTTGCAGACCTGTATAGGTATAATAAGAACAGAGACATATTATATGATGGATAATCTTTATAAACGATGCATTAACGCTGAGGCAAAACCAACTATAAACAGAGTCGGGTAACATACTTATGTGTGTGTGTGAACATACTCGCAGGAAAATAATCCAGCAAATCCACAAACCCCAATACCGAGCGTTGAAACATGGATACTATGGTATGGTTAGTAGTCTCGATGCCGGATCAAACTGACTTACTTCTGGTGTGTGATCAACCAAATGCTAGATTAATGGCTGGAATAGGAGCAGAAATAAAAATATAAATTACATAGCGCATATACGGTGCAATGTGTAATCCACGACAAGTTAGGGTTATGATATGTACGAGTCACGAGTGGGGAAAGCGAGGCTCAGGTTCTTTTCCTACCTTTGCCCTGTCATTCGTATAACAGAACTAAGTACCCAAACTTCAAACAAAACTCGGAGGATTTTTTAATACAAGTGCACAGTACCAGTGGGAGCGAACCTCCCTTAACCACAGTATTTTTGTGCTAGCTGTAGGTGCATTAATATACAAGGTTAAATCATTTTGAGACGACTGTGTAATTAATTCTGGGAAATTTCAGAGATGAAATTCAAACATTAATTCTGGGAAATTAACTAGAGCAGATCAAGAACGAAAATCAACATTAATTCGGGGAAATTAGCTAGAACAAATCAAGAAAACGAATTTCAACTCTATTTGACCAAACCGAACCATCAGAAAAATTTAGAAGAGAATGTTAAACACAGAAACATCAGTTCCGTATCCTGTTGCTACCATAGTATCCACAGCAACTAAAAAGGCCAATACAATGTTCTTAATCATTTAAAGAAATGGTGTTATGGATACCACGAATCCAATCACGCGCAAGCTTGGCGCACTTTCATTTTACCAGTCTTTAATACAAAATCCAGGTGTACCCTTAAAAGCAACTAACACAGAACTGAAAGACGAAAAATCTTCACAATCTTAGGATCGAGTCGTAGCCTCGATCAACAGTGCCAGTAATAACTTAGATAGAGGGTTATTCGTAGTTGGAACCAGAGTACCTCTTGGAAGAGTGAAGAGTGTGTTCCCTTCCACGGTGTGAGCACACTCTGCATAAAACAAGGCGAAACAATAAGAAAGTGAATCCGATAAACAATAACACAACCTTTAAAGGAACAGAACGAAATAAGAAAAAACTTAACTGTAATAACGGTTTCTTTAACCTTCGCCATTTGCGCTCAACCCGTTTGCTCCCAGACCGAGGAGGGAAGAGGAGCTCGTGCCTCCCTGATGGGTACCCTCGCATAGCAAAGGGGCCCATCATTAGTGACAAATACCAGCTTTTAACCCAAGGAAAATCATGTACAGGGGTAACATGCGTATATTGAGCATAAAGCGATAGTAACATAAATCCATTGTAACAGTTTAATTATAAACAGAAAAGATTAAACCACCTCTGGACTATAGGACAACCCCTATTATCAGCATAGTAATACCAGTGAGTGTGAGGTTTAAACACGAGACCTTTGTTTAGTTCCACACTGTATCGAGAGGTCTTTTACACACAGGGAAGCCAGATACATACACTGTCAACTAGGTATTAACCGACAAGGGAAAACACACCCAATACGGATTTATCAGTTAAGAAACAAACAAATAGAATATCTCGGATGCGCAAACATCGGGATATGACCTTCCACAGAGAAAGAGGGCTCGGCTCGACAGGAAAGCCAGTACAGGAAGGAGATTAACTACGAGAACCCTAAACCCTACTGGAGCACCCTGTTTCCCTTTTGCTATTTTTAACACCGATATAAACAAGAAAATACTCTGCTTGTATACTGTAGTTACCGAGAATTACTCAACGAGACAGAAAAGAAAAAGAACCCTAATGCAAATGACAGCCAAGTCGACTTACCGGCTTACAAGGTGGTCCATCAAGGAGTCGGCTGCCAAGAACTCTCCCACTTAGAGCAAGGTCCGATTTCACAGAGGCATAACCACGTTGCTAAGACAGAAAACTAAAACAGAGTTTAATCGAGAGCTTTCCTTCCCATTCACCAAGCCAAGACCATAATGAAGTGAGAGCTATGGGATAGCCTTCGCATAGAGTAATGGAGGATGAGTGGGATAGTACCTGGCCATGTGAACAATGGTAAGTGTCGGCATTTCATTGGGCACGCCGGTCGAACATTGTATCGATTTGACTTAACTTAGAGCACCATAAATGTTGCAGACAGGTCTTTAAGGCGAGGGGGATTCCAACCGGTTGTGCTGCTCAGAGAATTTATGACAAGAAACCCGAATGGCCTACGTAGGGTTAAACCTTTTATCACCTGGTTACACCAGTTATGAGTCCAATCTCAACTACCTTTACATTAACCATATCCTACCCGAAGTTTAGCCACTCACGCTTATTCTTTTGTATAGTGTAGTGTCTGATTTTTACCCCAAAGGGGTTTGTTTTAAAAGTATGTCGAATGGTGATAACCTTTTCGCATAGACCTTGTATTAACATGTATACAAGGTCGTTTATCATAAGACCTCACACCTATGACCTTTGTTTTTAGGGATTACTTGGTTCTAAGTAGTTATACCCCTTAACTCTTAAAGAGGGTTTTGGAAACGATACGGTGGGTATTACCAGGGTGTAAATAACAAACAAGGTATCCCTAGCTATGTACCTATGATCGCTTATATAACTAAGTACTGAAATAGGAAAGATGACAATATAATAAATATCGGTTAGAGTCGTAAGGACAAGGGACTGTTGTACATCAGGGTTGACGACTGACTAAACTTTAAGGACACAGTATCAACTCAAAGTACCCAATAAAAAGAGTAATTAAATAAAGGAAAAAAAAAATTATATGTAAATTTTGAGGTACATTACATGGCCTTTGTAATGCTCCATCCACTTTCCAAAGCCTCATGAACAAGATTTTCAAACCCTTCCTACGCAATTTTGTGCGAGTCTTCTTTGATGATATCTTGATCTACAGTAAAGCATGGAATCACACATAGAGCATGTGGATAAGTCCTTACAATTTTTTAGAGATAACCAATTATTCGTGAAGCGCTCCAAATGTGCTTTTGGGGCTCCTGAAGTTGAATATTTGGTCACATTGTAAGTCATGAGGGAGTACGAGTTGATCGAAAGAAAGTGGCAACTATGCAAGATTGGCCCCATCCCAAAACACTAAAGAGCAAGGGGATTCTTAAGACTTGCAAGCTACTACAGGAAATTTGCAAAAAAATATTGCAAAATTGCAACTTCCCTAACTTCACTCCTTAAAAAGGATGCCTTTGTTTGGAGTGAGGTAGCAACAAAGGCCTTCGCTTCTTTAAAGGCTTCCATGTGCACTACTCCAGTATTAGCAGTGCCCGACTTTAATAAGACTTTTGTCTTGTAATGTGATGCTTCAAGTAGAGGTCTCAGAGCAGTATTGATGCAAGAAGGATGCCCTTTGGCATTTACCAGTAAACAATTGTGTTACAACGATTTGGGAAAATCCACATATGAGAAGGAAATGATGGCTATTATTCATGCAGTGGAGACTTGGTGCCCATATCTCATAGGGAAGCGTTTTCAAATCAATATTGACCATCATGGTCGGAAGTACTTCCTTGAACAACAGTTGTCTTCATCGAAGCAACATAAATGGCTCACCAAGATGTTGGGGTATGATTATGAGATCATATATAAGAAGGGTAAAGAGAATGTTGTGGTTGATGCTTTATTCAAACAATTCAAGGAGGATGGGTCACTCCTTGCCTTATCATTACCAAGTCCAGGATGGCTCGAAGAGGCCCGTAGGGAATGGCTAGCAAACAGTTCTTTAAGGCAACTCATCCAACGACTTCAAGTAGATCCCAACCCAACTTAAAGTTATGCATTCCAACAAGATACATTGTGGTATAAAGGATGCATTGTTCTTGCAAAAGATTCGGCCCTAAAACAATGAGTCCTAGAGGAGCTACATTCATCACTGATAGCAGGTCACTCTGGCTTTCATAAAAGATATGAAAGAACTAAGCGTTCATTCTTCTGAGATGGAATGATAACAGATATCCAATACTTCATAGCATCCTATGACGTTTGCCAAAGAAACAAGGAAGAGACGATGAAGAAACCAGGGGCATTGCAACCACTACCAATCCCAACACAGATTTGGACAGACATTTCAATGGATTTTATCGTGGGACTCCCATAAATGGGAAACAAATCAATCATCATGATAGTTGTTGATTGTCTTTCAAACATTGCTCACCTTTGTGCCCACTTCCATCGTCTCAAATCAGGACCCCACATTCACCAACAAATTTTGGCAAGAGCTATTTAAACTTCAAGGTACACAATCGAATATGAGCACTGCATATCATCCTCAAATTAATGGTCAAACAGAAGTGATCGACAAGTTCTTAGAAACCTATTTGAGATGGCTTTGCTTCCAAAAAACCACACCAATGGGCACAATGGCTTCCCCTTGTTGAATGGTGGTACAACATCACTTATCATGGAGCTACCAAAACGACACCATATGAAAATGTTTATGGCCAAAAACGCCACGTTAGTGGCATATACCAGGCACCTCCAAGGTTCACGCAATAGATAGAACGCTTCACAATAGAGAAGCCATTATTAGGATCCTCAAGGACAACTTGGTAATGGCACAAAATCGAACGAAACAAGTTGATCAGCATAGATACGAACATTCTTTTAACGAAGGGGATCAAGTGTTTCTTCGCCTGCGACCTTATAAACAGACATCACTCAAAGAAAAAGTTCCCCAAAAGCTAACTCCCAAGTTCTATGGTCCCTATCAAGTCATACAACGCATTGGTCACGTCGCCTACAAGCTGGCTCTCCCAACCCACTCCAATATTCATCCAGTCTTTCATGTGTCCTGCCTGAAGAAGTTTGTGGGATCAAATTGCCAAGTGCAGAACAACCTACTAGAACTTGATGAAGAAGGTTTTGTTTAGCTCCAGCCAGAAGTAGTATTGGATACCAGAGATGGCCAATTGCATCAGCACACGATCAAGTATTGATCCAATGAAAATATATGCAACTAGAAAATGCCACATGGGAACCGACAACGACTCTACAACAATTTCCTCACCTTCAACCTTGAGGACAATGCTGCTTTTGGAGGGAGAGGGCATGTTAGGGTCCTACCCTAACCCCCTTACTTAGATACTTTATTAATGTATGAGGCCACCTTCCTTGCATAAGGCCAATTAAATAGTTAGTTAATAGTCACTCATTGTAAAAAGGTGTCATTTTTATTAATAAGGCCCAAATTAGTTGGTTGGCCCTCATTATAAGGGGCCCATATGTAGTTAAGATTCTCTATGGATAGCTATATATTGAGTAGAAGGTTATGTAATGTTTTGTCAAGAATTGTTATTGTATTTGGAGCATTTCTCTTGGAGGTTGGCCCCTTGAAGAGGCAAGTGAACATAGCTCTCTATTTGATTACCAAAGAGATCTTTCTTAGGGTTTATCTCTCTTTTCTCTTGTGTTTTTGGGTTTTGCACTACATTTTATGTGATTTCTCTGAAGTTTTGGGGTTAAGTACACTACAGCTTATCATCTTTAACTTTGTCACCAACTGCACCAAGTTGGTCTCTCAACTCTGCTAGTTTCATCAAATCATTGGCTATTGTATCTATCTTGCTCATGCAGGTAGTGGTGAGCTCGTTCCTGAAAAGTATCTTTCGAGATATGTTCACACTCTGGTACAGAGAGCCTTAGGCATCATACATCTCCTTGGCAATCTTCTTCCCAACACTATGATTGATCAAATGATCCTCCACCAAATCCAATAGAATTGTTTGGCATTCGCTACATTCTTGTTGTACTCTGCCAAATCTTTAGGAATTGTAGGCAATGTGACCTTCATCTCCAAAAGGTACCATAAGTTTGTTGCTTCAAGAAGGTTTTGCAATCTGCACTTCCACAATACAAAGTTGGAAGCACCCTCTACATGATCACACTCACACATATTGGAAGTGGCCATTTTTACAACTCTACAAGAACAACCTCAACAAACAAATCAGTGAACAAAAAAATCAGATCTACAACTTACCCCAAGTGCAGATCACCTATCTCCTATCAAACTCAATCTTCCAATCACTGGAAGATCTTGGGCATTGACACCCTCTCAACCCTTGTCGGGTACACACGTGCCAATTACTGGCACATATCTACTTTAACCCCTAAAACTTCTTAGGCTTCACACCCTCTAAAATCCTCTGAGAGCTCTCTACCCTAGAGGACTAGTCTCTCCATACACAATACCTAGAAGATTTCAGATACACCACTCTAATACCATGTTGAAATTCTTAATTTCTTAGCACATAGTAACAATCCTAGCAATCTAACCTAACCTACCTACGTAGGATCAATATTAAACTGAGAGTACTATCAAAACTGCAATCTAATTTTTACTAGGAATTGAAACACATCAAACTAAAAATTATAACAGTAAGTACAACAAATCTGTAACTCACATCACATCACTATTTTATTACTCTAAAAATAGGAAATACTAGAAGCCTCAAATCATAACTCAAATCACTCACTCTGTATTAAACTAAATGAATAACAACAGCGACCTTGCCTCTCTCTATAGAGAAGGAGGCTAGGGTTGCACACTAAAAATAACCTAACCTTAACTGCCTAGGTTAGAATGCCCAGCCTCAAGCATGCATGTGTTAGCCTCCTAGAGAACTACACCTAGATTGGAGTGGACTACACAAGTACATTGCCTTCACCCTCTCCTTAGGATCAAGATTCAATACCCTATCTTTCTAAAACCTATCTAATGCTCTTTTCCTAAAACTGGAAAAGTAAATCATAAATAGAAAAGAAACTCTAAAATAGAACTGAACTAAAATAGAAAATTGAACTGCACTGGAATTTTATAAATCCAGAACAGTGCATTGAAGGTGGAAAACTCAATATAAACTAAGACTAGCACATGCATGTTGAAGGCATGCATGCACCCTCTACCCTCTACACTCCCCCACTTAACTGCACGTCCCTCACACTCTATTGTGCACAATTACCCAGGTAGACAATTGTATGCACTTGCTGTTGTACGAACCTGCTGCTGTGTAGGCCCAAGTCTTGGACACCTTCAAAGGTACCCGCTGAACTAACAAGTGTGCCTAGGACAAGAACACTTACATGGTACAAACTCTAACATCCATGGAGGGAGTTCCTTCATTAACTACAATTTCATATAACCCTCCTTGATAGGTCGAGGGCATCACCAAACTCCCAACTGTCAAGAACACTATGGGGGCAACTCCCAAATGGGGGGGTTGTCCAGGCACATGTGTTGAAAGCATTTCCAACATTCCCACCGCTGTTACCCAACAATCGAGAACACTTCATTCCAACGCCCCTGCTCCTAGGAACAAGGGAACCCTAGGATTGATTCCCCAATACCTGGGAGAAATTCTTGTGCTTCCTAGATCTTACAAGTGTGGCTTCTAGTTCAAGAATAGATTAACTCTCTTAAGAAATGACAAATCACATCTCCAAATCTAAAACTTCTAGGCAATTGATGAAAATATGCATCTAACTTCAAAACTCTATGTCCTTCAGCCCTAAAAACATTTGACAACTCTCTTGGCTAAGACCACAACAATCTGACATTCTTACGAGTTTAAAGTATGCACACCATTGCATATCCTCCTATTAGAAAGTGTGAAGAAATATCCAAAATATGATACTCTTTAACTTGCATTGATATGTGCACAAGTGAAACAACAAAATCAAACACTCGCAACAAAGGAAAAATATGCAAGAGAAAATCTACAGCCATTGTATACACTATGAACTGTATAGTTCATTAGTTACGTTTAAGCGTAACACAATTGGTAATGGAGAACATTTTATGTAGAAGGACAATATTTTATGTAGAGGTAGGTGCGACATCATCTTTCACCAAGTCTCCTATGATACATCAAACTAGTAGTTGGGGTAGGTGAGATATACAACTAAGTCACATGACACAGAGATATAGGAATATAGGAACATGAAGATTCAAATATCCTATATGGATACATAGACATGGAACAGGATACATAGAATATGTAGATAATATAATATCATATATATAATTTTTTGAAATTATAAAAAAGAAATATAGACATCTAGATATAACTGTTTTGGACGTTTAGAAAATAGAACTACATCATGATCAAATGATCAAACACGTAAGTATAAAATTATAAACTAAAGCCATAAATCACACATATTGATATAGATAATCAAACCATAAGCTCGTGTCAAAAGTTCTATAGTTTTATCATTCAATGTCATCAAAATGTATTACGTAGATAAGATGAAAGTTGAAAACTAGAAACATGATACTAATAACTATCATACAAATGCCTATGGAAAATACAAAATGGGGAAGATTCATATAAGAATCTCATGATTGATAAGTCATGGGCTATATCTCTCATGCCTACATCTCATAGTAATAATAAGAATCATCAAGATCACCACCACCGTCATTGTGCTCTCCTTCCTCCTCCTCCAATTCCACTAGTCCAAGATTTGCATCTGTTGGTGTGGAAGATGACCCCTCATTAGGACCCCCGATACAACCTTCAAAAGTGACCAATGTTATGCCCAATTTATTGAGATCCAAGTTAGCCAATGCAAACTCAAAAGATTTTTCGATACCCAAATCATGAAATACATCCCACATCTTTGTCCTTCCCCTCAACCAATCTTCCCTTGCCCCATATATGAAACAAAAGTTAGTGTGCACATACAGCAGCGTCTCTGCTCTAGAATACTCAAGCATCTTCTTCTTCAAGTCTGCACATTTGCATATGTGCTCTAGATCCTCTTGCAACAAGAGGATGAAGTAACCTAAGAAAAGAGCCTCATGGCTAACCATTGTAAAATAGTGCACATTGCACCATGTATTTCCCACCAATCATAAGGCTTCTTAAGCCTCTTATCTCTAATCACATCATATCCTCCAAATCTCCTAGTGCAAGTGGAAAACTCTACAAAGTCCTCCACCTCATCAAGGGTGGCTCTATCTTGATATATCCTACTCAATGCAATCTTCCTCCCTTATGAAATCCCTTGTCCTTGTAATCTACGTGTAGACACAGCATTGTGCCACTACTCATTGTAGAACTTGGGTGGGTTTCAACGAGTGAGCCAAGCAATGCAAAAAGTCTATGATTCTTAAGTGTCTTCAGACACAATCACAAAGTCCCACCCCTCATAAACATCTCCAATATGGCCTAGTCTACATCTACTAACCATGACAAAGAAATGATAGGGTGCATAAACATAATAGTAAGATTTACCTTATCCCATCAACTATCATCCTTGACCTTCTTTGTTTACATCTTGCTTTCTCCAAAAAGTGCAATAATCTGAAATAACCATGAATGATATAGCGGTTTTGATGTCCCCCAACCCCTCAGGCACGATGAATCACAAAGAAAACGAGGTATTTGAAATCTTCAACAATGATAGATTCTTGTACTCTTAATAGATTGTGAGGGCATGGGCATGGTTTGTACAAAATTGCAGATATGGCATGGATCATTAATTAACTCTCCTATTCATGTCACATCCAAAGCAATAGATCTAAGTGATAAATTCAAAGAACAAACAATGCAAGGTGTCCAAGAAATCTGTGGATATTTAGTTTCCACAATCACGCCAATAACCTTGCACACAAGTGCATTATCTGTGATCATTTGCACAACAAAATCAACACATAATTCTTCATTTACTTTAATGAACAAGTCACACATACATTGTGCATCCTTGCATTTTCCAAATGCATCTATCACTTTCAAGAATATTGGTTAATTCTTTGAAGACCATGAAATTGATGAGGGGACAACATGCTATATTCGTCCACCCATCAAAAATAATACTAACCCTAGATAACGGCCATGCTGATTTAATTTAGTGTATGTAATCTTATGGATGAGCTTGCATACAAGTTTGAGACTGCCTTTTCCATGGCTCCATGCCTTTCATGATTCATCTAACATTATGTATGGTGTCAGATGGTATGTGGACGATGGAACATCCAAACATATGGCCTTCAACAAGGACTTCAGTAGACTTCAGGAGCAGAAGTCGGGCATAAGGTGGAGCTTGGTGATGATGCCACATATCTAATAGAAAGAATGAGATTCATCTCATTCCATATGCCCTCGAGTGATCTTCTTGAGCTGAATGGTGTTTTATATGTACTTGGTTTGATTAAGAATCTACTTTCAAATTCAATTATGGTAGAACTAGGATGTATTGTTGAGTTCAAGAATCAACAAGTCATCATCCAAAGGAAATGTCTGAATCTTGGTGGAGTTTTGGCCAAAGGTATTCAAGAGGGTGGTCTATACATGTTTCTAGTGAATCCAGTGAGAGCCCTGAAACACAACAATGACAATTTGTGCAAGCTTTGGCACAAGAGACTAGGTCACTTACACTACAAAGCATTGTTGATCTTGAAATACATGGTGCAGGGGTTGCCAAATTTCATGATCGAGAAGATAGAGGTGTGCAAGGGCTATGCACTCAACAAGAATGCCAAGATTGTTTTCCCAAGCAATGAGCATAGGTCAACGAAGATTCTTGACCTAATATGTTTAGACATGTGGACCCATGAACTCAGCTTCACTTTTAGGTGACATGTATTATGTTTCTTTATTAATGAGTGCTCTCAGAAGACCTGGGTCTACTTCATGAAGACCAAGGATGAGGTCTTCGAGAAGATTCAAAAGTTTAAAGCTCTTGTAGAAAATCAGACAAATAAGAATATTGAACTGTTGGGATCAAATAATGGAGGAGGGTATATCTCCAACGAACTTAACACTTTTTGCAAGGAAGCACATATCAAGAGGGAGCTAGCAGTGCCTTACAACCCGCAACAAAATGAGGTTTCAAAAAGGGCAAACAAGTCCATCACAGAAACAGCCAAGGCAATGATCCATGACCTAGATATGCCCATGTGTCTTTGGGTAGAAGCATGTTGCACAATAGTTTACATTCTAAACAAGTGTCCTCACAGGATATTGAAGGACAAGACACCAAAAGAAGCTTTTACTGGTAAGAAACCACAAGTATCAAATTTCCATATTTTTGGTTGTCCTGTATATATTCATATTCCTGAGGAGAAAAGAACTATGTTGGAACCCTCTAGTTTGAAGCGTCTTTTTGTGGGATACAATGAGAACTCTAAGGCTTACAAAGTCTACATTCCATCCCAACTGAAGATAGTTGTAAGCCAAGATGTCAAGTTTGACGAGGATGCAGGGTCCTCTAAGTCTTAGAAGCCTCCAGCAGAGATTGTTAAGGTTGAGAAACTTGCTTCCCCAAAAACTAATCCACAAAATCTAGGTAAATCAAAGTTGGATCAATGAGGTTCCAATACAGGCACAATATAGCTTTACCACCCAATACAACAAGCAAGCCAAGGTGTACACAGACATTACAAGGGACAAAGGAGCAAGTTGGTGCTCCAATAATTTATTTTCAAGTAAGCCATCCTCCTAAGATCCCAATTATATTGTATCGATGTCTTCCATTATTGATGCAGAGCCTTCCAATTATAAGGAAGCACCAAGTGAGCAGGTATGGTAGGATGCCATGGTGAAGGAGTATAACTCCATCACGAAGAATGATGTGTGGGAGATTATGCCTAAACCAAAGGGCAAATTGGCGATTGTGTAAGGTAAAGCATGTTGTTGATGGCAGCAAAGAGAAGTACAAGGCTCGATTTGTAGCTTGAGGATTCTCTTAGAGAGGGGGGGGTTGACTATGAGGAGACCTTTGCTCCAGTTGCTAGATATACTTCTATCAAGACTATCGTGTCTTTAACATCAGTTTTGGTTGGTAGTTATATCAAATGGATGTAAAGACAACCTTTCTCAATGTTGTGATTGAAGAAGAAGTATACATTAATCAGTCGAGAGGGTTTGGGGTGCATGGGAAAGATACCCACATGTGCAAGTTGAAGAAATCCCTTTACAAGCTAAAGCAAGGACCACATGCTTGGTACTCCAAGATCAATAAGTAATTGTTAGGTTTAGGCTTCTCAAAACTTTTACATGTCCCAATCTTGATCTACTTGTTTTGGTCCTGTATGTAGATGCCCTAATATTTCCAAGGAGTTCTTAGAAGCTCATAGCAAGGTGCAAAGCAAAGTTGGCACAATAATGAAGGACATTAGACTGAGCACTATTTCTTGGGTCTAGAGGTATGGTGGAGTCGAAATAATGTGTTCCTCGAACAAGGTAAGTATGTAGTTGAGATTCTGAAGAGATTCCAAATGATGCATTGTAATCCCTTAACTACTCCCATGCATCAAATCTAAAGTTTCATGTTGATTTGGATTCGGATTTGGTGGATCCTTCAATGTATAGACAATTGATTAGATCTTTAATGCATCTAGTCAATACCAAACCTGAAATATGTTTTGCAGTGAACACTTTGAGCCGGTATATGGTTGAGCCAAGGCCAATTCACTGGGTAGCTACAAAACATGTGCTCCATTACTTGAAGGGCACAACACATTATGGTCTAAGCTATGCAGGAGATGATGAGTTGATGTTCATGGTATGTTGATTCTAACTAGGCAAGGGATGTTGGTGACAACAAGAGTACTTCAAGTTGTTGCTTTAGTTTGGGTTCAAGATTTGAAACTTGGTTCAGTAGGACACAAACATCAATGGCATTGAGTTTAGCAGAGGTGGTGTACATGGCAAGAAACATTGCTAGTTGTGAATCCATCTAACTACACATTTTGATATGAAAGATGACAAGTGAGATGTTGGAGCCCATTGTGGCCTACTGTGACAATCAAAGTCATATTAGACTCTTTGAGAATCCAATATTCCATGACCCCTAGAAGCACATTGGCATTAGTTACCACTTTTTCCATTAGTTCTTATTTTTCCATGAGAGAAATGGCTCTTGAGTATGTTCAGACAGATCAATAGGTTGTTGATCTCTTGACAAAGCCACGGGCAAAGGGGAAGTTAGAGACGTTCAGGGAGAGACTAGGATTGGTGGAAAATACTTTCCTCACTAAAAGGGAGTGTTAACTTTACCTAGTTTAGCTTGGATAGTCTTCTCCACTGCACCAAGGTGCACACAGTCAACAAGTATAACAACAATAGCTACAACTGCAATTTGTCTAGATTCTTATGTGTAACAAAATGCGAGGGAGGCACAGTTATGTAGGGAAGTAGAGGGCACATGCATGCCTTCAACATTCATGCACCAATCTTAGTTTTTTCCATTTATGCCACATTCGACTAAACTCAGTTCACTATTGTTCTAGATTTAGAAAGTTCCAGATCACTTTAATTTCTATTCATAGACATGGTGCAAATCCTAAGGCACTTGCATGAGAGTGTCTATTACGAGATGAGGATGCAGATCTCTAGGAGGCACCAACAGTTTGCTCGGTGTAGTTATCTCCAAAGGGAGGGACACTTCTCTAGGCACTCTTATCCATGCAGCTAAGGCTCACTAGGTGTTCAAATTAGGGTTAATGTTTGACACAATCAAACCTAATGTTTCTTACATGTGTCTAGTCGGTCTCTTATTATATAAAAGAGATGAAGGGAACACCAACGTGTTGGTTAATGAGTTAGAGATTTGAGATTTTGCTTTGTAAGTTTATTCTTTACCATTAGTAGAATACGGATCCGTTTTGAGAGTTCAAATCTACGTGTTTGTTATTCATATTATCAACAATATCTGTTTGTAAGTTTAACACACACTATAGCTATTATTTTGATTGGTGTTTTCAACTTTAAGCTATCTAGGATTTAAGTTAAATTCCCGAGTGTCGAACAATAATACAAGGAGCATCCCCCTCGGCCACACTCCTAGTCCAAAAGCATGCTCCAAGCAAGAGCGTGTAGGGAGCACACTCCCAAGCCTCCTAACATGCTCCCTTCCTTTGTCTAGAATGGTGCACTCTTTGCCATGCTCCTGCCACACACCTCCCACGCTCCCACAGAAATAAAGAAAAAGACAAATTTTTTAAGAAAAAAAAAGTGGGGCCTATGGATAGGTTCAAGGTTTAGGGTTTGCAATTGTTATCCCATTATTGTGAGGAGTCAAAGATGATAAATCCTATAAGACTTGGGACAATAATCAGGAGGATAATTTGGTGGATGGAGGATAGGTTTTGGAACAATTGGAAAATGCTCTATTTGATGATGATGATCGTGGTGAGATGCCACCTCCATCTACTGCCATGGTCGCCTTGACCAAGACTCCAACACCAAAAGCTTCATGTTCAATTTCATCTAGATTCTACGTAGTTACCTCCAACAATCCAGCTTCTACTCCATCTCTGGCTCCACTACCACAGGGAAATTGTGGTGGTGCAAAGACTCAAGAGGAAGGAAAAGTAGATGGAAATTAGAAGAATTGTTTCTCCTTTTTCACTACTTTATTTGCCATAGACTCTAGCTCAGTTTAGTGTTTCAGACCTTTCGGTTTTCATACTTCAGTTAAATTATCATTTTAGAACTTATGCAGATGGCCTATTTTGTAAACATAACTTCTTGGTCACATTGACAGTTGGCAGATAGCCCATTTCATTCCATAAATTACCRGTCTACTTCCTATTATATGGTTTAAAAATTTGTATGTTTGTAACCGCTAGTCTCTATATGGTTGATGCTTGAATGATTAATCATTAATCTACCATGGATGATATTTCTAACTTCATAATAATGTAGTATTCTTCTACAAGTAGTAGCACAAATATGTATGTTTTTATATATTCTGCAACTAATTTGGCATTTTACATGTTTTTATGGAATATAAATGCATTATAATATATAAAAATATACATTATTTAAAAAACACTCCCGAGATGCTCCACTCCTAGGGTTTTTTTGGAAATGGCACTCCCGCTCCCACACTCTAGCAACCTTGGTGCAGAATCTGCTTGCCATGGTCTACTTTTTAACAGTGAAAGAAGACATTGATAAGCCACAAATCACTGGAGCAACTTACAAATTTGGAGTTGGTATATCAATCCACATTCTGAACTAGGATTCCCTCATCAAGGAGGACATGTAGTGTGAAAATTTAAATATAGTTCAGATTTGTAATATTTCTTAAAATACTTCTTGCTGATTTATAATTTATTCACAGTGAATATGCAAAGATACATGAACAGAAATAGAATAGAAGCATGCACGATAACACAAGGATTTTACCCTGGAAAAACCCTCTCAAGCTTGAGGGAAAAAAAACAGCAAATGATCTTTCTTATTAGCAAATGAATGAGCTAGGTGCAGATACAAATTTACCACAGCCGCATAGGCTTACAACCATGAGAATTTGCTATCAAGATCTAGCTTTAAAGATAGCTCAAATTCTGGTAGAAGTTCGCAGCCCAAAACCTGAAAACAAACTGTCATTGCTGCAAAGATCCCACGAGCAGCAAAGCTTCCTTCTTCGCTATGTCTTCAACGAGTATTCAATGTGCCTTTGTCAAGCGTTGAGGAGTCTTATTAATAATAATCATTTCTTCATAACTCGCTATGGAACTCGCCTTCATCACTTGACTTAGCTAATATAACTCGTCTTAGTAACTCAACTTACCAACTCGACTTTACATGCAGACTTGACAACTCGTCTTTGTAACTTAACTTACCAACTCAACTTTACATGCAGACTTTGTTAACTTGTCAACTCGACTTTGTTAACTCAACTTACCAACTCGACTTTGTTAACTCAACTTACCAACTCGACTTTACATGCAGACTACTTGACAACTCGACTTTGCTTTGCAACTGAGTTTGCATGACTCGACTTTGACAACTCGAACTTGACAACTCAACTCTTTGACAACTCGTCTTTGCATGACTCGACTTTTGCAACTCGACTTTTCTACAGGCTCGGCTCTTCTTCTTTCTTCCAACAATCACAAGTCTTTCATGGCAGCCATGGCCTCACGTGCCATCATACTAGCTCATCACATATACATCATTTGCATCTCACGTATAAGAAAGATCATTTGTCTGAGGATGTGATCATCTGGTTCTCCACTCATGGTCAATTGCTTGGCCTGGGAAAACCTCACACACCACTTTTGCCTACACAAGGCAATACCTCAACACATGAGGTCACTCAGTCTTGTCACAAATAAGACTGATCAGCAGTATACTCTTGTCTTGGTTTTTGCTTATACAAAGCTCACAAGACTTTTTTTGCCTTGTCTCAAATAAGGCTCTTCTTCAAGTCTCAAGTCAGCTTACACAAGGCAGTCTTGGAGAATGACTCACTCTGCTGCAAACTTTAACATGTAGCTCAGTGATAGCGCCAGACCACCTGTTGGGGGTAAGTCCTGGGTTCAATTCCTAGCATGACCAAATTTTTAACACTATAACAATTAGGACTAAGTCTCATCATGCGCTCACTAACTTTTAGGAACCATGAATCTTTGTGCATATTAGCTTGTTTTTTTCTTCTTTTCCTTACACTTTTCAGATTTATACAACTTGCATAGTAAAGAGATTCTCAGTAAAGGCTTACAATGGAAGTCGCCACTAGATCCTAATAAGGCAAAATTACTTAGCTCTGTAAATGGAAGATACATGCAATAGTTCATTATTGTTTGGCAAAGAATAATGCCGACATCTACCAACTGGAGGTCATAAATGCCCAATAAAGGGCAGTTTAAGAATATGATATAAGAATTTTTGAATAGTGTTCAGCTGAAACCCCGAGCTAACCAATGATGCTGACAGTATACTCCTAATCTGGGATTCATCACTGCAATGGTTTATTCTAAGAAATGGGGGATATCTAATGCAAGAAATTGTCAGAATAACAGTTGCATTAATTCATGTTATCATAAAAACAACAGTACTTGTACACGGTCCACAGGCAAAAACAGTTGACTTAAGCATATGTTTTTAGCTATGAAAACCAATAATATCAAAAACATAACTACATACCATCAGTAAGAAAGCAATTCCATTCCATGTGCAGAGATCTTCAGAAGGCATGTTACTGAATATTGAAGGGCTACAGTATACCCCAAAATGAAATTGGAGTTCCCAATTTATGCACCATTGATGAAAGGTAAAGCTTGAATGAATAAAGTTTTACAGTACTTGCATTCAAGTCTAGTACATTCCAAAGCATGTTCTGATTTTAGCCTTTTCAGATAAGAGTCAAGAGTTTCTACATGCATATTTTTAGAGATTGTTCTGAAAATTTTGCCGTATCCCAACCTGGTCGGAATAAACATCAGTCTTGAAAGATTCAAAATTAACCAATTACCGCTTACAGTTAGTTAGCTGTCTCACGTCAACTGTTAAGAAGTTGATGCTTGAATATTGTTGACCCGATAAAACTTATTTGAGTATTAAAAATTATCCTCATAATTGTTTTTCGCACATAGCAATCTTTACTATTATAGGTCCAAATCCAAATGGTTACTTTTGCATTAATGAAATTCTTGTTGGAATAGCGATCCACAATAGCAAACAGGTTGCCCTTCATGAAATGGCATGCACAGTGGTAGAGCAGCACACCGGCCGGGTACAGATCTTTGTTTTGAATCCTAGCCTGTCTGCGTTTAAACATGGTAACGTAGCCAAATTGGTTAAGTGGCTAGGAGGCCCAAAACGAAGTATACCTTGAGGGCGAGTGTTGGAGATATCAATCCAGCCATGCAAACAAGGTTGCCTAAAATGGGCATGTAGCTCAGTCATAGAACGTCCCACCAGCCAGCGCAGGTCTTGTGTTCGATTCCTAGCTTGTCTAAAGTTCATAATCGAATGTGATCAGGCACATATTATTTCAATAGTTCTGGAAAATTTTAGGACCAATATTGGATAATACAGAAGAAAAAGTAATATTCCACGGCACTTATTGCGATTCTTATTTCCAATGTGAACACATGCACATCCTAGCCATATTTTGCACGAACCTGGCTCAAAACTGAAACCCCTTACAAATCAAGTAAAAATTCAAAAATTACAGCTGTTGTCAATAACATTTCAGAAGACCTTGGGGTCTGTCATAAAACCCCAGAGAACCAAAGCTATGCAGAAATAATGGATTACATCTGAGTTGACAGTTGATTATATCTGCTCATATACAAATATTTACCTTGTCGTAAATTGAGTACGGAAGCCCTGATTAAATCACTAAGAACCCAACTCCCAAACCTTACATATACTAGGTAAAATGAAAATAAACATAAAGAAGGGAAAGGATTACAACTATATATCTCCCTGAACTCGGGGAAGGTCCTGGTCCTGAGCTCAAGTAAGGTCCTGATATCGCAATGAAACTGAAACTGGAGGAGACAGAAAAAAAACAGTAGATAGCCTCTGCTCTGAAATATTGGACTGTAGATTTACCTTTAAATTAAAAATAGCATGCATTCGGCCTGCCACACTATGCTGAAGATCAATCCTCCTTTATAGATTTCGCGAGACACGAAAAGTCTGGTTGATTGGTTACAGATGTCATCCAAGCCCACTTATGATCATTGACATCCACAAAGTTTTGAGTAGCAGCGACACGATCCAATGGAATGTAGGCATAGACCCCATTTATCATCCCTGCAGCAAAGCCTGTATAGCCCGCCATGACTCCATGGATAGCAGAATGAGCAAGCAGAGTACAGTAGATATTATCAGCGGCATTCCCAGGCACGGCTCTGATCATATAAGTTGGATCAATATACTTCAATGTAAATTGCTCATCGGGGTGATGTTTCTTCCACCAATTCTTCAGCTCATCCCTGAGCCATGGCCCAACATCCAAAAACACGGGATTTCCATATTCATCCCTCTTATCCTTGTCCTCAGGCCTCCTGGGAATCAGTTCCTGTCCAGCCCCTTCTGCAACAACAAGCACAAAGTGCCCATTCTCTGCCAACCTATGCTCTAAAAACTCAAATAAACCCCCTTCTCCCTCCAGATAAAACGGGTTCTCGGGTATAAGGCAGCAATCCACATCCCTGCTACCCAAAGTTGAATTCAGTGCAATATGTCCAGTAGTCCTACCCATCAACCTAACCAGCCCTACTCCATTAGGGGCACTCTCGGCCTCAACATGGGCCGCATTGATAGCACTCTGGGCTGTCTCCACTGCTGTATGGAACCCAAAGGACCTATCAATAACCCCCACATCATTATCCACGGAATTTGGGATCCCAACAATGGAAACTTTTAGTCTCCTCCTCTTAACTTCTTCAAATACCTTCACTGCACCCTTCATGGTCCCATCCCCACCAATGATATAAACCTGGTTAAAACCATTGGCTTCAATGCCATCCACTATCTTCTGCAAATCAAAGCCCCCCCTCGAGGTCTCCAGCACCGTCCCCCCTGTCCTGTGCCAATTATCCACCAACTTTGGAGTCAAAGCCACAGGATCTGATGAATAAAACCCACGATAGCCCGATCTAATCCCTCTGATATCCCTTACTCCACACTGAGACCAGAGACCAATTACAAGCTCTCTGACAACTGTGTTAACACCAGGAGATAACCTCCCACATGTAACAATGGCAGCACGGACGCCATCAGGATTAAAACATACCTCAGACCGAGGTCCTGCTCTGTGATAGAGTACCTGAGTCTCCCTTTTTATTGTCTGTATATCCACTATAATGTTCTCCATAACCATATCGTTCTCAGACACGAAAAAACCTTCAAGAGGGTGAAAATACTCGCTATACATAAGAGGATTTGTAAAAGTGGGTATCTCCTGTAAGTATTCTCGCAAGTGGGGAATAGCCTGGACCCTCTTCCGGCCATGATAATCGATGATCAATTCAACAGAATGAACTCCAGCGCCTGCTGCTAATGGCTTCCTTCCAAGCTTTTCCATTGCAGATGCAGGAAAACAATATAACAAAGACAGAAACAGAAGAATACTATACTGTTAGATAATGACGATAGCGCAGAAACGTATTATATCATTCACAGATCGTAAGGCTTGAAACCATTATAGGATTCACACGTTATGATAACAGTGACAACGGATCATAGATCGTTTAAAGTACTGAAGCCCATGACGGTCTTATATTTCACAGACGATGAGGCTATTCTCAGCTTTGGTCAAATCGTGTGATTTGAAAAACTCATTCTAGAAACAGCTGTTTTAGAATTCTGTGGGAAGAAAAATTGAATTGTCGCGGACCTTTCTACAAACCAAACCAGCCCCTTACTTAAATCTTTGAAATATATGTGCCATGGTTCTAGAAACAAAAGCCACGTGGATATGGGTTCTCTATCGACACGTATGTATGGAGACTTTGACGTTCACACGTTTATATAGCCACAAGTCAATTAATCCTAGCGGACAGATATTGAAATTTCTTCTAGAAAATTTAGACTCTCTACAACAGTAGTGTCGGAATTTGGCAGGTATCTTTGTTTGCAAAAGAAAATTGTGTTTTGAAGACATTGTCTGAATTCTAAAAAACTATATGTATATATAATTTAAAACTTTTTAAAATTCCAAAAATTAATGTGGATTTTTTTTAATTAAATTATATATATAATGCGTTCCATAGGTGTAGGACAGTTAGTGATGGAGTATATTGTTAATGCACTTCATAATGTTAAGTCATCCGTTCGAACCCTATCATGTTAAGGGTTGGTGTGGCAAGTATCCCCGAGTGAATTTGACTGGTGATTTTGACGGCTTAGATCAAGCCACATGATAGCACTCACAAACTAACGAACAAAAAAAATTTATATATATAATACAATGTAATGTAATATATAAACAATATAATATTAATTTGATTTCTTTAAAAAAATTAACTAATTTTATGTATAATAACTAGTTAATTTTTTATAAAATATAGTGTTTATATAAAAGTTGATTTATAATAATAATAATAATAATAATTTATTTTTAGGTCATGGTGTATGAGACCCCCTTCAACATTTTCACTGGTAAAGTCTAAGGAGGTATACATACCCTACCTACCCCCTCTAGATTTGAACTTGTGATTTCAGTCTTTTAAAAATGGGTTAGAACTTTTAAGGAGGAAGTTTTATGGTCAAAGTTCCCCATAGTAAAATTTGAAATGTCTATATTTAATGATATATATGTAAGTATATATTTCAGAGATGGGCCTTTTTGAGGTTTTTTTCATTTATATATGTGTGTGTGTGTGTGTGTGTTCATGGTAATTAAGGATTTAGCATAATGAGGGGGTTTGGAAGGATGGAAACTTTAATTAACTAGCATCTATCTCGTCGAGAGGGATCAAATCTCTAGAAGTGCAAACCTTTAAACATAAATTTTTATTATCTTTTGTTTATTTTTTATTATTATTTTAATGGTTTATTATTATTTTAATGTGTTGGGTTACATGAACATCTCCCCCATATCGTGGTTGTAGAGTGCCTCTTGGTGCAATGATCCTTAAGACATATAATTGGTTGATTACTCAAATGATCCTACAAAGGGGATAAGGATATTTGAATATTCAACTGTGATTTCTAAAGAGGATCATCTAGGATGTGACGACATAACTCATTCAATAGATAATAAGGGGGTCACACTTTCGATGGAAACAAAAACTTTGGACTCTGGTGTTCATAACATGGGAGTGTTGTGTCATAACAGTGTCAGGAGCTTTGAGGTTATTGGGGATATTGAGGGTACAATTGTATAGTTTACTTCAAGTGAAGTCAGGGTCCTCAGTACATGATCTAGTGGGAGTTATGGTTTGCAATAAACTTCCCCCTCTCCCTCTCTCTAGAAGTCTCGTTCACTCATTGCCCTAGGGATATAGAACATTCACCTTGATCTAGGATTTGTGGTAAAGAACTATCAGGTCAATCATAGGAGGGTTTTGATGAGTAGAAGGTTGTGTCATGTACTAGTGGTTTCATTAGTGAAAAGCTCAATCTATGATGTTTAGTGGGTTTCAACCCTAAAGACCAGAAGGTGGTGGCATAGGAAAATGTGGTTAATATCAGGAAGAAAGGTCTTAAAGGAGGGAGATATATGACTCGTGGTGAGAGAAGATATTAGAGTAGATTAGATACTCAATTTCTTAGGAAAAACCCTCATTGGAAATTGTCTAGGGAGACAAATGGGTGGATGCAATGTTGTTGGGTTCTAGTTATTGACTACGGATCATTGTTTAATATTTTTCCTTGAGAGTGATTTGGGTTTGTATTCCAATCTAAAGTCGATGCAACTGTGATCCTAAGAGGAAGTTCTTTCTAAGGTTCTAGACATTTGCATTTAAAACCCTGGCACCCTTGTTTCGATCCAAGATCTAAGGTTACCTCGAAAATTCCCATTTGGGTTAAGTTCTAGAGACTCGAGTGAGGATTCTTGTTTTGAAGGTGAAATCTCAAGATTGAGCAGAGGTGTAGGTATAAGAGAAACTAGGGGGAGGAGCCACTACCATCTATGGATTAAAAAATATGATTATGACTCCAGTGGGATTCCAATTAGGGGTTTGGGTTTAAATCACAACAAACATGTTGTCACTAATCATGTTGAGATAAATTCTTACCTTTATCATCCCCAAGCAAAGGTAATGAAAGAAATTCAATAGTGTCAACAACGGCCCATCAAGGGGGTACTTAGAGAAAACCAAACCCCAAAAAGCGGTTTGTCATGAAAATCCTCTCAACTAGTATCGGGGTTTTGGGTAGTTGACACAAAAGGAC
>SNQJ01S0040570.1:36687-62346 GCA_010110895.2 Picea sitchensis | reverse complement strand
CCCCCTCGAAGAGGCCTGTGAACATTGCTATCTGACTCAAAGTGCTATTTCTGTTGCTATTTCGTATATCATTTCTGTGTATTGTGAAGATTATGCTGGATATTTTACTGTTATTCTGTCATTTCTAGCATTTCATTTCTGTTTTGCATATTTTATATATCTGGTATCTTGCAGGTTTTTACGAGCTCAGTGCAGATGCCAATTATTTATTTGATATATTTGAAACTCTTGTCTTGGCCCTGTATATAGATGAGTTCATTATTGTAGGAAATCTGAAATATTTCATGTTGTGCTTTGGGAAGAGTTTGACCAGTGAAGCTGACATGAAGGACAAAGGAGGTTGGTAGGTTGTTGATGCAATATTCCTTGTATAGAAGGTTTTCACCTTGAAGATTGTGTAGAGAGTTTAGAGTACAAAAGGAAGTAGTGATCTAGTGTCATGTTTCTTTAGGTTTGCAGGGGGTCAACAATTTGACCAAGTCCCGGGTAGAGGGGAGGTTCGAGATGTAGAGGGAGCATCTTGTGTTTGGCAGAGACCACTTTCTGTGGCAAGAGGAAGTGTTAGAGTTTTATACCTCTACAAGTGTTTGGCGCACTTGTCAATTCGGCAGGACCTTTGAAGGTGTCCAATACTTGGGCACATACAGCAGTAGATCCATACAGCAGTCTGCCTGGGTTTTTGAGCGTCGTAGAGTGTGAGGGAGGCGCAGTTAAGTAGGGGAATAGAGGGTGCATGCATGCTGACCTTCAGTGTGCATGTGCCGGTGATAGTTTATTTCTAGTTTTGCTACATTCAAATCACTGCAGTTAGAAAATTCCAGTTCAGTTCAGTTTTCTATTTCAGTTCAGTGCTATTTTTGAGTTGCTTTTCTATTTATGATTTACTTCTGCAGTTTTAGGAAAAGAGAACTAGATAGGTTTTAGAGAGATAGGACGCTAATCCCAAGGAGAGGGTGAAGGTGAGGTGCATGTATAGTCTACTCCAGTCTAGGCACAGTTCTCTAGGAGGCCAGTGCATGCATGTACATTGTATGCATGCAGGATGGACACTCTAACCTAGCCATTTAGGGTTAGGTTATTTTTAATGTGCAACACTAGCATCCTTCTCTATAAAGAGAGGTGGGGCTTGTTCAGTTCAGTAGAAAGAAGCAGGTGATTAGAGCTAGGATTTGAAGCTTCCAGTGTTTCTTGTTTTCAGAGTAATACAACAGTGATGTGATTTGAGTTTCAGATCTGTTATACTTGATGTTATGATTTTCAGTTTGATGTGTTTTAGTTCCTAGTAAAAATCATATTGCATTTTTGATAGTGCTTTCAATTTTCTGTTGATCCTTAGTAGGTAGGTTAGTTCAGATTGCTTGGACTGTTACCATGTGCTGAGAATTTCAACAAAGGACCCTGTCAACGGGCTTTACTTGACAAAATTCTATGCTTAAATGAGCTCATTTTCAAGCCTTATATATTATTTGAATTAAACTAGATTGGTTTGATCTTTCATGCCAAGGGTTGTAGAATGAACTAGTGGTTCCTGGACTGGTAGGGAGTCGGGACACACCAACACTCCAATGATCCTGGGGGGCTGCTTTTTCCATGTTGTCCTTCCATGCTGTCTGATATGCCTAAAGATTAGCATGTAACACGTCGGCTACAGGGCCTGATTCAGTTCTAATGTAGTCAAGCCTATAGGTTAGTAGTTACCCTTTGTTTCATACCCTTCAAGATAAAATCAGTTTATTAAATTTGTAATTTTCAGCACCTCTGTTTCAGATACCAATATCTGGTTGCAGCCATAAGTGAGAAGCTCCATACTACATGCATATGAATAAATTTTTCATTGCTCTGGTTTGCTCAAGTAAATGCATGGTCATAAAGCACACTTGTGTTTACCAATGCCTGCTAGTAACAGTTATTGTTAACGTCTGTTCTGGATTATCTTTTATTACATAGAAGATAATTCTGCTACAAAGGGGTTTGATAATGTGGATCAATATGCTGTTGTTTTCACTGAAATCTTCATTGGAACAGCTTATTTTTCTTCGTGGCATTTTACAGTTATGCTACTTCTTGGCCCATTGATCAATTGATGGGTATGACATAAGTGGGAGTTTAATGCATTTTTCTTTAGCATTTCTTGAGTTGTAGGAAGATTGTCAATATAGACAGTTGGCATTGTTACATGGGTTGATTGTTTTTCCATTTCTAGAGTTGTAGGAAGGCCGTCAGTATGAACCCTTGGCATTGTTACATGGGTTGAATTGATTGTTTTCAACATATAATATGTTCTTTTACCTTCATTGTGGATGGTATTGCTTGCCATGTGTTATCGTGATTTTCAGAAAGAGCTTGCTGGGTTCTATGGGCTTTTATTTGATTTGCACTAAACGTTAACTTCATTCCATTACCTACCATTGAAGCTTTTGTTAACCTTTGTAGAGATTCAAAGTGTATATCGATCTTGAAGTTAATAAGCTCTATATGAACTACCTTTATTTCTCTAATAGCCATTTCAGATGCAATTAGAAGATTACAAAAATGAAGGTAAAATCTATTTATGGGACTGTGGTTTGCATTGTGTCAGGTAAAGATAATAAGTTGCATAGAGGTGATTATAGCTATGCTCCTAACTTTGTGGCTCTAGGCAACTTTCATGTGTCTTTACTGAGCATGCATTTAAGGCACGCCATTGTTCAAGCAAACAACGCCATGAAATGTGGCAAACTCACCTTCAAGCACAAAATCAGAGTCATAATTGATGACATAATTTGGGCATTTTGTCATTATGAACTATATTGTCATACTTCAGTGCTGTTTTGGCATTTTGGATTATGTACCAAGTCACTTAAATAAATAAATAATGTTAATATTTGAATATCATGATGTTATCATTTTAAACATTTAATCTTGAATGGTATTAGTATGGTTAAGCTCAATGTTGTCAGACTCGGATTCTTTTAAGACTCTTTTTGTTGGTGAGTCTTGAAGATTCTTCAACTCTTTTCAAACTTGGCAAAGAGAAAAAATACTCAAAATATGGTGAATTTTGTGCAAAAAAAATACTCAAAATATGGTGAATTTTGTGCAAAAAAAATATTCTATTTACATTTTCCAACCCATATAAGTTATAAAACTAGTCTATGCAGAAATTCATAAGATCATCTCGTAAAATATTATAAAACAACATGACACTCAATATTTATATCCAAAATGAAAATATTGAACTCAAAAATGATTCCATGATCAAATTCACAAATATTACTCAATTCAACTATATAATTTATAGTCTCATAACATAATCAAAAAATCAAAATCTATAGTGTCTCCAAGTCCAATCTTGAGTCTCATGCATGACTATGAGAACGCCAAGAAGAAGCCCTTGAGGAGCTAGTGCCGACATTGCTAGATTGAGACAACTCTGATGTAAGTGAATTTGGTGTTTCCGACATTGCTAGATTGAGACAACAACTCTGATGTAAGTGAATTTGGTATTTCCATTTGAGAGAATGGAACACTAGGGAGAACTCGGGTTTCTCCATCAAGCCAACTCAGAACATTAGCAAGAGACTCATTCTCCAAGACTCAATCAGAGACTAGATCAATCTTATCTAATAAAATTGGATCCAGATCCTTTGCCCACACTTGTTTTGTGAGCATCTGAAGGTTGTAGTAGATGAAGACCAACTTCTCTAGCTGCTCATGCTCCCACTTGTTGCATTTTTTGGTGTGGATGTGCTCAAATGCAGACCAATTGTGCTCATAACCTAAAGCGTTGCAAGGTTGACTCATAATTTTGATGATGAATTCTTGTAGTTGTGGTGTCTCAGAGCCACAATCTATCCACCAATGGGTTGTTATAAGAAAATCAAAGATTACAAGTTTTGCAATGGAAAACTTGAAAAATAAAATTAGCACAATTACAATGTAATGATTTACAAATTGAATTTTACCTAGGATTTTCTTCTCCCAAGACATTGGATTGAGCTAAATCCAAACATGCTAGATGATGCCTTGTACACATTTTGCTGCATATTGATTTGTTCTTGTGTGTCTTGATCTGGGTACATCCTCTAAATGGATATCATCACACCTCTCATCACCTCTGGATCTTTTTGAATTTTAGACCACTCATTATAGAATATGCTCAGAGTGAGTTATGCTCCCGCTACATGCAACGGTGAATGGAGCTGCCTATCCCAGCTGGAATCCAAGTACATATTTCACTGCATATTGATTTGTTCTTGTGTGTCTTTGTTATCACACAATCTATACTTGCTGAAAGCCCAAGGCAAGTGAAATAAGATTGGTGTAACAAGGGGGTGACCTATCACTGTCACCTTAATAAGAAACCCCTTTCTGTTTAGGAGTATGTTAAGATTACCCCAAGGGAGATGTTCCTAGTGACCTAAAGGGTTGGTAAAACCAAACCAAGGATGCAAAGATAACCCCTCCTCTCATTGGTCACTCAAGTCAAAAGGTCTTGCTAAGTTTTATGTCTTAAGAGATGAAGCAAATGTAATGGATGAAGTGTACTTGCCCAGAACAAGGCAACAAACAAAAATATGGCAGTTTCAAGTACAAAATGATATTAGTGCTTCAATAAGACAATAAACCATTGAAATGTATGCTAGCTGATATAAAATTGCAGCACAATGAAAATTTACAACAAGAAGAAGTATTTTATAACAGTTGCAAGAAATATGCCTCAAAATTGCTTGAAAAAACAATGAAAAGTAGCATTTAATAAGCAGAATGATAATCAAATATCACAAACAAATTTAGAAGTGTTTAACTAACATTTAATGTAGAAAATGCAGAAAATTACTGCTTCAAGATGGCTGTAGCAGTGATTGTAACAACAACAATGTAGGGTTAGTTTACTAGGCTAGGTTAGTGTTAGTTTTAGTTAGTGAAAGCTAGAAAGGTTAAGGTTTGAGTGTTGATTTGACCTCTCAACAAAATAAGTGTAAGGAATAGTGCCTTTGAGGGGTTATGGAGTCAAAAGTTCAGCAACATTCATTTGGAGTAAGCAACAAAATGATTATAGTTATCCAAGTAAAGGATGAATCTTAGAAGAGTAGTACCTTAAGTCTTCTTAAGATTCAATCTTTGGGGAGGTGAACTACTAGAGAGTAGGCACTTCTAGGCCCTAGCGGTTTCCTCCTTCTTAGATTATTGAAAGAAATATTTAGATGCAAAAACAATTGATCAATGCTTCTAAAGTGCTAGCACTTTAGGGCTTTAGAAGCTTGTCAAAATTAACCACCTTAGCAAAGTTTAACAAATGTAGAGCAAAGAAGTAGTATCAAAAGTTCTTTACTCCTAGGGTCTGTCAAGCAAGCGATTTCATAATCTTTAACATGAATAAGCAAATAGACCATAACCATTCAAATGAAATGATAATTGCATATTTACTTCACCAAGAATAATCAAGCCATGAAACCCTAGATTGCTAAGTAATTTTACCAAAAAAATGATCCAAGTTGCAAGTAGAAGACTCCAAGAGAGGCGTGCCTCACAATTTCAGCCAATAAACCCTAAATAGGGTGCAAATTTCAGTCCACTTCTCTCCAAGTGAGAGTTGTTATGTAAAAATGAATGTACTTTATGTTTATTTATACATAATCTTTGACCTTTAATTAATTTTAGGTCAAAATAAGGTCGACTTGGCCAATTTACAAATAAATTCAAATTTGACATAAATAAAATTAATTAGCATCTAAAGACACCTCCAAGGGTGACGTCATGCCCTTCTAGGGTGACGTTGAGGCCTTAAGGTGGAACGTTGAGCTTAAAAGGTAGGGCGCTTGGCCTCCAAAGGCCCCAGATGAAGCCCACACGTGCCACTAGGCTCATAACTGCCTCCAAAACGAAAACCCTATCTCTGGATGACGTCAAGGGTCATGATGGTGATGTCCTGAGCCTTCAAGGGCCAACGTCCATGTGGAAGAGAAATATTCCCTTGGGTCTAGGTTTCTCAGGATGCCTCCAAAGGCAATGTCCTTCTTTCTTCCCGGTGCAAATCTTCAATGTCTTCTTACCCCTAGTTGGGGTTACAACATCCATCTGTGGGATTTAAGCCCCCCATGAAGGTCCGAGATAATCATTCCCTCACGTGTACTTGTCCACTAGGCAAATTCTTGCAACAAGAAGTATGCCCTCTAGGGGTTCATAAGTCACAGGGATCATAACATGTAAATCACATCCAATAATTAAATTACCCAAACATGTGCATCAAACCCCACTTTAACCCAGAAAAATGCTCAAAGACGTTATGCAATTTGACAAGTTAGGTTTGGAGAGGGTCTCAGGGTGTCCTATTGGGCTAACCTCTCTTAAGTTTGGGGTGTTTCCTAGGTGGATTCTAGTCCAATTCATGTAAGTGTAAGAGGTGGCATGGGGTAAATATTTGGGCATGGGGTGCATGTGATAACAGGGAAATGTAGAGTCTTACCTGTGGGTACCTTTATGGAGGGCGAGCTGCACCTTGTGATGGATGCAATTGTTTCCTATCCCATTCATTTCTTTTTACTCTTAGATTTATTTCGTTTGATCTTTTTCTCTTGTGCTTCAAGGAAATAGTTGAGGGCCACTGTCTTGGCTTGATGACTAGAGGTGACAACGCTATCCACAAACATTTCACAGAAATGAGAAGGTTGTCTCGTGATGAGACCCCCTTTCTCTTGGCTATGCCACCAAGAGCCACTACCTTGGTTTGGTGACCAGATAGGTGGTAGTGTCATACCGCTACATGCCCATGGTCATAATAGGTCGGCTCATGATGAGACCTCCTATCCTTCAACTAGTACCTTGAGTGTTTATGTTATCTTGAGGGTCCCTTTTTCTTACTGAGAAGATTTTCACTGCTTTCTTGGGGATCCTTGGGCGAAGCATCTCGAAGGTTTCAAAATTGGATTTTAACTCTTGCCAACTACTGTTACCCTTTGGGCCTTTAGCACCTTCTTCCCACGAAGTAAGGTACAACCCTTCCTAGTGTAGCCAATCTCAATGCCCAAACAAGGATAGGGTAGATGAAAGGAATAAAGATGGAAAGTGGTAAGTATGGAGGGAATGAACGATGACTTTTCACAGATCCACTTAGTAGCAACCCATCCTAAAGGGAAATCAACTTACTAGGGCACCATGTCACCCTTCCAAGTATGAATGAGGCAAAGAGCATAATTTCTAAGCAAACGTCATGAAATGAAGAAGGATTCAATGCAACATGTTCAAGTGCTTAAAAAATTAGAGTGATACATATCATGATACCCAGACTCATTACCTCATGGAGCAAGAATCACTGCTACTTCAGGACCAGGCTGTTGTGATGGATATTGCTGCTGGTAATACGTGGAATGCCCTGAAGAAAAGAGGGGTCCTGCGGGGCCATGCTCAAGTTGTCTGGCTCTCGGTACTCCATGTCCAAGACCCGTGGGCCTCGAGACGTGATCTCCTTAGTTATCCCTAGGCTAGGGGATAACATCTAGCTCCAACTCGGGGACATGTGCTCACCATAAACTGCACGATAACCTCAACATCCCTGGTATGACTTGTGCCTGCTAAATCTCAACAAAAGATATCAGTAATCCCTAGGGTGGTGATATCACCCCTTCGCCTATATATGATAAAATAAAAACATCTCTAGTCTAGCATGTGATTATGAACATACATATATACAAGTGAGACAAAATAATATGCAAATGCAACTACAACTATACTAATATGAAATGCAATGGTATGTACAATGGATGCAAATGCCTACCTACCTCTACTTTCTTATTGGTGAAATGCTAGGTGTAGTCAAATAACCAATGAAACCATCCTAACAATACCTCATAATACCTAGCTCTGTGCTTCATCATAAACGAAGACAATGACAAGTCAAGCACAAAAATAACATGAGTTAGAGCATGCATCATATCATAGGAAATTGTGAAGTCTAGCTCATGGAAGCGGGAGGGAGGGACAAAATCATGCCAAGTCACCCTTCCAAAAAAGTGATCAATCCATCTCAGAAAAGGATCGTGAGAGGTCAAGGACTCAAAGGGTTGGCTCAAAGAGTCTGAGGGTTGACTACCTTGGACATTATCACTCCCTGGGGTTTGAGAAGGGATTAACAAGAACTTAGAGGGAAACTGACAACTTCTCAGGGGAAAGATGAAATATTGAGATAATAAACTTCTTAAGGCATTCAACCTCCCCTTGAATTCTAATGGAAATTTTTGCCCTAAAGAAAAATTGAAACAAGAGACATGTTCCCCAACTGCATCCTTAGTGACATAACAAGGTAAAGCAATCAGAGGAAGCTGGACAACCTTGTCACAAATATCCTGTTTCAGGGAAGCAACGTCCTCACCTTTATCAAAATTTGAGCACGACGACGGTTGATAGTCTTCTTCATAGAATAAATCCAAGTGCTCAAAGGAATACTCATCAAAATTCCCAAGGTATGACTGAAAATCATTAGGAGAACATTACACTGGGTCATCCTTGGATGCTTGGAAAACTTATGTAATTATATCATCATCTTGTTTCCAAACGTCAAAATTATTAGAAACATCATATGATTGTTGTAAATGAAACATTCGAAGATATCCTTCCATATCACAAATGGGATCCTCATCAGAACCGATCACATACCACTTACGTCTTCCAACATGTATGAACTCATCAATATTATCAATCATGTCACTACCTTTATTATAACACAAAGGATTTATAATGTATCCAAGGGCTCCTCTAATACTTCTTCACTTTCCAAATCATAAAATAAAGCATCATCAAAATATTGGAAAACGAAATAACTTACTGTGTTCACTTCTTGCTGTGCAGGAGCATCAAAGGATGGAATGACTTCATCAAATGGAATAACATCCAGTACATCATCCCCAAGACTCGTCTCTTTAATCATCTTTTCGCCTTCGTCAAAAAATTAAGGACCTAGCTCTTCCAAGGGTTCCTTCACTTTTTCACCCTCTGAATCATAGAACAAAGTGTCATAAAAAACTTGGAAAGGAAAATGATTCACCTCATTCTCTTCGTCTTGTGGAGGACAGATAGGATCTTGGAGAGCTTCATCGGACGGAGGAGTGGATACTAGCGCTTCATCCTCATAACTCACTTCTTTGGTCAAGTCTTTACTGCGTTCTATTGAATCATGGGGAAAATCTTGCTCCTCTTCAAGGGGTTGACAACCATCTTCATAAATCTCTCCTTCTATATCAGAGGGTTCTTGGTATTGACTATAGTACACATCCCTGAGATCTTCCACAATCTCAGTGGTGAATCCTTCGTCCTCTAGGGCTATTGCAAGATTTTGAAGGGCATTTTCATATGTCTGGAAATGTGGTTTCAAAAACTCAATAAACCTACCGACGAGGTCTACAAAAGATGATATACCCTTATCTTTGCAAAAACCCTTAATCCAATCTTGCAAAAAGGACGACAGGGAAAGTATGAACAATTTTACAAGAACATCCTCCCCTTCAAATTCTATCTCACTTATATACTTCAACAATTCTATAATGTAAGTAATTGGGAGGCCTTCGAATCTTGGAGAGTTGTTTAACCATTTTATATAAAAATAATGCAAGTATCCTTGAGAACTTTCAAAACCAATAGTCGGATAAACTTGTTCCCAGGGCGCCATGATCCCATATCTTAGAAATATTACAAAGTTGAGAGTAAGGTGGCACCTTGGAAAATGTCAGTGGTGTCGCCATATATCTTCTTAAGGATTATCAAAGGGAGTGAGGGAATCACCCTCAGTGGAGTTGTCAGGTAAGCTTTGTAAGATGAAGGTTTTGAGGGAAAGGCTTACCGAAAAGTGTCGTTAAAGAATATTGACTCAGTGTTCCTTGACAACGGTGCCAAAAACGTTATCGCACAATCTGTACTTGCCAAAGCCCAAGGCAAGTGAAACAAGATTGGTGTAACAAGGGGGTAACCTATCACTGTCACCTTAATAGGAAACCCCTTTCTGTTTAGGAGTGTGTTAGGATTACCCCAAGGGAGACGTCCCTAGTGACCTAAAGGGCCGGTGAAAGCAAACCAATGATGCAAAGATAACCCCCCCTCTCACTGGTCACTCAAGTCAAAAGGTCTTGCTAAGTTTTATGTCTTAAGAGATGAAACAAATGTAATGGATGAAGTGTACCTGCCCACAAGATAACATAAACACTCAAGGTACTAGTTGAAGGATAGGAGGTCTCATCATGAGCCGACCTATTATGACCATGGGCATGTAGCGGTATGACACTACCACCTATCTAGTCACCAAACCAGGGTAGTGGTTCTTTGTGGCATAGCCAAGAGAAAGGGGGTATCATCACGAGCCAACCTTCTCATTTCTGTGAAATGCTTGTGGATAACACTGTCACCTCTGGTCATCAAGCTAGGACAGTGGCCCTCAACTATTTCCTTGAAGCACAAGAGAAATAAAGATAAGAGTAAAATGCAATGAATGGGCTAGGAAAAAATTGCATCCATGACAAGGTGCAACTCGCTCTCCACAAAGGCACCCACAGGTAAGACTACATTTCCCTGCTATCACATGCACCCCATGCCCAAATATTTACCCCATGCCATCTCTTACACTTACATGACTTGGACTAGACTCCACCTGGGAAACACCCCAAACATAAGAGAGGTTAGCCCAATAGGACACCCTGAGACTCTCTCCAAACCAAACTTGTCAAATTGCATAACGTCTTTGAGCATTTGTCTGGGTTAAAGGGGGGGTTTGATGCACATGTTTGGGTAATTTAATTATTGGATGTGATTTACATGTTATGATACCTGTGACTTATGAACCCCTGGAGGGCGTACTTCTTGTTGTTGCAGGACTTTTCCCGGTGGATAGGTACACATGAAGGAATGATTAGCTCAAACCTTCATGGGGGGCTTAAATCCCACAAATGGATGTTGTAACCCCAATCGGGAGTAAGAAGTCATTGAAGATTTGCACTGAGAAGAAAGAAGGACAATCTCATAGGGGAGATGGAAGGAATAAAGATGGAAAGTGGTAAGTATGGAGGGAACATACGATGAATTTTCATAGATCCACTCAATAGCAACCCATCCTAAAGGAAAATCAACTTACTAGGGAACCATGTCACCCTTCCAGGTATGAACGAGGCAAAGAGCATAATTTCCAAGCAAATGTCATGAAATGAAGAAGGATTCAATACAACATGTTCAAGTGCTTCAAAAATCAGAGTGATACATACCATGATAACCAGACTCATTGCCTCATGGAGCAAGACTCATTGCTACTTCAGGACCATGCTGGTGTGATGGATACTGCTACTGTTAATACATGGACTGCATTGAAGAAAAGAGGGGCCCTCCGGGGCCATGCTCAAGTCGTCTGGCTCTCGGTACTCCATGTCTAATATCCGTGGGCCTCGAGACACGATCTCCTTAGTTATCCCTAGGCTAGGGGATAACAATCTTGATTCAGGTACATCCTCTCAATGGATATCATCACACCTCTCATAACCTTGGTATCTTTTTGAATTTTAGACCCCTCATTATAGAATATGCTCGGATTGAGTTATGCTCCCGCTACATGCAACGGTGAATGTAGCTGCCTATCCTAGTTGAAATTGATAATTTCCCATATAGGCATATATTTAGATGAATCCTCCTTATAAAAATTCTTGATGGCCTCTTTGGCCCTGTCCATGCCCTCATAAATGTATCCCATTGGAGCTTTGTCTCCACCCATGATCCTCAACACGTTCACAAGGGGCTAATTCATGCTGACAACCTTGGTGACTTTCTCCCATAAATTATCTTTAAAGAGACACATTTTTACAACAATTGAATCTAGTTTTGTGTTGTCTTTCCAAAATAGACATTGTTGGCGAAAAAAAATCCGTCTCAATGCTTGGCACTCATTCAGAAGGCTTTGAAAGGAGAGAAAGTTTGTGGCAAAGCGTGTGACAGCGGGGCGACTGACCTCGCCCTCTTTGAACTCTCTCATAAGGCTCAACACCCAAGCATGGTTACCTGAACTTAGAATGTGGAGAGTATGAGACAACGACCTTCTTCACACATCATCCTCCTTCACACAACAACGAGTGATGAAGTGAAGCCTCCACATAGTAGGTAGTTGATGATTATGAAACCTCCTTCAATTTCCCTCCTAAATGATGATGAACTTAGCCCCCTCACAATGACAATGCACATTACTCTTCTAAGGAAGAAATGGCTCATGAAAATAAATGGAATGAGAAAGAATGAGGGGAGAAATGTCTTTAGAAAGACTTTTACCCTCTCAAACACCTCATGTCCCTCTTAAAATTACCTCCAAAGCAATGCTGACTTGGTCAAATCGCACGTGCAAGCTTTTCTGGGCACTTTGTGGGGTCGACTAAGCTTGGGCATAGACTCTCAAGTATTGAAGAGTCCTGTGAATATTGAGGAGTTTTGAGGAGTCTTGGGGAGTTGGGATTATTATAGAGGAGTCTTTGGGGAGTGACTCTTCAAGACTCGAGAGTTCGAAAAGAGTTTGACAACACTAGTTAAGCTAATTTTCTATAAATTTTTGATTTTTTTTCCTAATTTTCCCTTGAGAGTTTTGCCTATCAATAATTTTTTTTGTTCATTAGGATGTTTGTAGAGCCTTGTGATTTATAATCTTGGATAATTTTTTTTGTTTCTTTGTAACTTATGCAACTTAGTGAGTAGGTAACTCAAACTTCAATATTCATTTTTTTAATCTTTACACATTTTACTATAGAAGCCTCTCAGACATATTTCACAATCCTCTAGCCATACACCATAGGTCTCTAATGGCATGATGGTCATAACGCCATTTACGATGGGACTATGTCAAAACTTGCCCTCATAACTTGTTGCAATTTATTTATTATCCATGCTTTTAAAGCTTTTACTTTTAATTGATTAGATAGATATTCTGATTTTAAACATGCATGTGGAAGACATCTCCAATTTACAAGGGTCGTATTTTTTATTAGCTTACAGGAAGAGATGAAACATGTGAAATATAATCTTATTGATGAGAGGAGTTTTGTAGGGAAACCACATTATATTGAAAGTTTATCAGAGGAGTTTTACTGTGAGAATGGATTAATATAATCATGAAACATTATATAGAGTTCAGATGTTTAGAAAAAGAACACAAAAATTGGTTGTTTTTTCACAATTGTGTTGATTCCGAGTATGGATTTGTAAAACTGAAAAACTGGGTGCATTTGAAAAATTGAAAAATGTAACATTTGGGAAGACTTTGAGTACGGTCAAAACATCACTAGTAACTACAGTGATAAGTGGCATTTGCTGGTCAGATTGATATTGGATAGGATAAACCCTTGGCATTTTAACATGGGTTGAATTGATTGCTTTCAACATATAATATGTTCCTTTACCTGCATTGTGCGTGGTATTGCTTACCATGCGTTATAGTTATTTTCCGAAAGAGCTTGCTGGATTTCTATGGGCTTTTATTTGATTTGCACTAAACATTAACTTCAGTCCATTACCTACCATTGAAGTGTATGTTAACCGTTGTAGAGATTCAAAGAGTATATTGATCATGAAGCTAATAAGCTATATATGAACTACCTTTATTTCTCTAATAGCCATTTCAAATGAAGGTAAAATCTATTCATGAGACTTTGGTTTGCATTGTGTCAGGTGAAGATTATAAGTTGCATAGAGGTGATTATAACTATGCTCCTAACTTTGTGGCTCTAGGCAGCTTTAATGTGTCTTTATTTAGCATGCATTTAAGGCACACCATTGTTCTAGCAAGCAACGCCATGAAATGTGGCAAACTCACTTTCAAGCACAAAATTAGAATCATAATTGATGACATAATTTGGGCATTTTGTCATTATGAACTATATTGCCATACTTATGAACTGTTTTGGTGTTTTAGATTATGTACTAAGTCAGATAAAGAATGTTAATATTTGAATATCATCATGTTATCATTTTAAATGATTAATCTTGAATGATATTAGTATGGTTAAGCTCAATCTTGTCATACTTGGATCTTTTTAAGACTATTTATGTTGGTGACTCTTGAAGACTTTTCAGATTTGCCAAAGAGAAAAAATACTCAAAATATGGTAAATTTTGTACACAAAAAATATACTATTTACATTTTCCAATCTATATAAGTTATAAAACCACAGTCTATGCAGAAATTCATAAGATCATCTCATAAAATATCATAACACAAAAATAGTGAACTGAAATGAAAATATTTACACCCTAGTATATCATAAGAACTCTAGTACTTACACCCTCACTTTTTTAGAATCTTAATTCAACCTAATACCTTATGAAAATCCCCCCTTTGACATACATTAATAATAATATTATTATTACCTTTTCACATTTTAAACCTAACTTAACCAACATAATACTAATTAAAATTAAACCATTTTGATTCCAACTTAAATTAACCCTAAATTTAGCATCCTCAAACCTAGGGTTTCACTTAACCAACCACTAATAAAACAGTAATAATATCAATGCTACCTCATTATGTTAACCTTAATTTAACCTATAATTTTAATAATATTAACACCATGTGGCTAACCCTAAGTTTAGCCTTTATTTAACATAAAATTTAATATTAATAACGTTAACCTATATTTAACCCTAGATTGTTAGTGATGCTTAGTTAAATTAACATAGAATATTAATATTAATAATATTAACATCCTCAAACCTAGGGTTTCACTTAGCCGATCACTAATATAACAATAATAACATTAATGAATTAACCTAATTTAACCTATAATTAACATAAAAAATAATATTAATAATATTAACACCATATGGTTAACCCTAAATTTAAGCCTATTTTTAACATAAAATTTAATTAACACCGTCGGGTTATCAATTTAAACCACTTAATTCATTAATTAAATCACTACTAAATACCTATTTTGAAAAAAAAAAAAAAAAAAAAACCTCCTCAAACCTAGGGTTTCACTTAGCCGACCTGAGTTTTCCACCCTCCTCGTCACTATTTAATAAGGGCTCCTCTCTTATTTTTCCTCAGGCTTTTTTGTCCTGAAGATGGATCCTGTTGTGGATCCGAAACGTCGACGACAAGCTATTAAAAGCACTGTGGTTCTTCCGACAAATTCTGAACAAATTTCTCACCACAGAAACCTAAATGAGCACAATATTTATATCCAAAATGAAAATAGTGAACTGAAAGACGATTCCATGATCAAATTCGCAAATATTACTCAATTTAACTACATAACTTATAGTCTCATAACATAATACAAAAATAAAAATAGATAGTGTCTCCAAGTCCAATCTTGAGTCTCATGCATGACTACGAGAATGCCTAGAATAAGCCCTCAAGGAGCTAGTGCCAACATCACTAGACTAAAACAACAACTGTGATGCATGTGTATCTGGGGTTTCCATTTGAGAGAATGGAACATTAGGGAGATCCCGAGTCTCTTTATCAAGACAACTCAAATCATGAGTGGGAGATTCATCCTCCAAGACCCAATCAAAGACTAGATCAATCTTATCTAATAAAATTGGATCCAGATCCTTTGCTCGCATTTTTTTTGCTCGCATTTGAAGGTTGATGTAGATGAAGACCAACTTCTCCAACCTATTGCACTTTTTGGTGTGGATGTGCTTAAATACTGACCAATTGCGCTCACAAATTGAAGTGTTGCAGGGTTGACTCAAAATTATGATGGCCAATTCTTGTAGTTGTGGTGTCTAAGCCACAATCTATCCACCAATTGGTTGTTATAAAAAAAAAATCAAAGATTACAAGTTTTGCGATGACAAACTTGAAAAAGAAAACTAGCACAATTACAATGTAATTATTTACAAATTTAATTTTACTTGGCATTTTCTTCTCCCCGAGACTTGGGTTGAGCTAAATCCAAACATGCCAAATGATTCCTTGTACATATCTCGTTGCATATTGATTTGGTCTTGTGTGTCTTGATCTGGGTACATCCTCTCAATGGATATCATCACACCTCTCATCACCTTGGGATCTTTTTGAATTTTAGACCCCTCATCATAGAATATGCTCGGATTGAGATATGCTCTCATTGCATGTAACAATGAATGTAGTTGCTTGTCCCACCTGAAATCAATAATTTCCCATATAGGGAGATATTTAGATGAATCCCCCTTATAGAAAGTCTTGATGGCCTCTTTGGTCCTGCCCATGCCTTCATAAATGTATCTCATTGGAGGTTTGTATCCATCCATGATCCTCNCTCCAACCTATTGCACTTTTTGGTGTGGATGTGCTTAAATACTGACCAATTGCGCTCACAAATTGAAGTGTTGCAGGGTTGACTCAAAATTATGATGGCCAATTCTTGTAGTTGTGGTGTCTAAGCCACAATCTATCCACCAATTGGTTGTTATAAAAAAAAAATCAAAGATTACAAGTTTTGCGATGACAAACTTGAAAAAGAAAACTAGCACAATTACAATGTAATTATTTACAAATTTAATTTTACTTGGCATTTTCTTCTCCCCGAGACTTGGGTTGAGCTAAATCCAAACATGCCAAATGATTCCTTGTACATATCTCGTTGCATATTGATTTGGTCTTGTGTGTCTTGATCTGGGTACATCCTCTCAATGGATATCATCACACCTCTCATCACCTTGGGATCTTTTTGAATTTTAGACCCCTCATCATAGAATATGCTCGGATTGAGATATGCTCTCATTGCATGTAACAATGAATGTAGTTGCTTGTCCCACCTGAAATCAATAATTTCCCATATAGGGAGATATTTAGATGAATCCCCCTTATAGAAAGTCTTGATGGCCTCTTTGGTCCTGCCCATGCCTTCATAAATGTATCTCATTGGAGGTTTGTATCCATCCATGATCCTCGACACTTTCACAAGGGGCTTGGTCTTGTTGGCAACCTTAGTGACTTTCTCCCATAAATTATCTATAAAGAGAGACATTTTCACAACAATTACATATGGTTTTGTGTTGTCTTTCCAAAATAGTCATCGTTGACTACATAACATTCGTCTCAATGCTTGGTACTCATTCGGAGGGCTTTGGAGGGAGATAAAGTTTGTGGAAAAGTGTGAGAGAGCAGAGAGACTAAGCTCACCCTCTATGAACTCTCTCATAAGGTTCAACACCCAAGTATGGTTACCTAAACTTTGAACGCTGAGAGTTTGAGACAACGACCTTCTTCACACAACATCCTCCTTCACACAACATCCTCCTTCACACAACAATGAGTGATGAATTGAATCCTCCACACAACAACCAGTTGATGATGATGAAGCCTCATTCAATTCCCCTCCTAAATGATGACGAACTCAACCCTGTCATAGTGACAACACACAACACTCTTCCAAGGAAGAAATGACTCGTGAAAGTAAATGGAATGAGAAAAAATGAGCGGAGAAATGTCTTTATAAAGACTTCTAACCTCTCAAACGCCTCATTTCCCTCCTAAAATTCCCTCCAAAGCAATGTTGACTTGGTCAAATCGCACGTGTAGGCTTTTTTGGGTGCCTTGGGTCGATTGAGCTTGGGCACAGACTCCCGAGTATTGAAGAGTTTCGAGGAGTCTTGGGGAGTCAAGAGTATTACATATGAGTCTTTGGGGAGTGATTCTTTTCAATGATGACTCTTCAATACTCGGGAGTCCGCAAAGAGTCTGACAACATTGATTCAGCTCAGTTGATGATGATGAAGCCTCCTTCAATTCCCCTCCTAAATGATGACGAACTCAACCCTGTCATAGTGACAACACACAACACTCTTCCAAGGAAGAAATGACTCATGAAACTAAATGGAATGAGAAAAAATGAGCGGAGAAATGTCTTTATAAAGACTTCTACCCTCTCAAACGCCTCATTTCCCTCCTAAAATTCCCTCCAAATCAATGTTGACTTGGTCAGATCGCACGTGTAGGCTTTTTTGGGTGCCTTGGGTCGATTGAGCTTGGGAACAAACTCCCGAGTATTGAAGAGTTTGGCGAGTATTGAAGAGTTTCGAGGAGTCTTGGGGAGTCAAGAGTATTACATATGAGTCTTTGGGGAGTGATTCTTTTCGATGATGACTCTTCAATACTCGGGAGTCCACAAAGAGTCTGACAACATTGATTAAGCTCATTTTCTATGGATTTTGAATTTTTTCCTAAATTTCCCTTGAGATTTTTGCCAATGGATAAATTCTTTTATTTGGGCTATTTTTCTTGTGTCTTTGTAACTTATGCAACTTAAAGAGTATGGTAGCTCAAACTTCAATATTCATCTTTTAATCCTTACACATTTTGCTACATAAGTGTCTCATACATATTTCACAATTCTCTAGCCATACACCATAGGTATCCAATGGCACGATGGTCATAACACCATTTACAATGGGACTATGTCAAAACTTTCCCTCGCAACTTGTTGCAATTTATTATCCATGCTTTTAAAGCTTTTACTTTTAATAGATTTGATAAATATTTTGATTTTCAATTTGCTTGTGTAAGACATCTCCAATTTACAAGGGTCGTATTTTTTGATTAGCTTACAAGAGGAGATGCAACATGTGAAATATATTCTTATTGATGAGAGGAGTTTTATAGGGAAATCACCAGTAACATAAATTGATGCTCAAATTTGTGAAGCTTCTCCCGAAAATTCATTTGTTCTTTTGGAGGTGGGTCAATTATATTGGTCGATGATTCTTGACAATTTTTTGATTGAGAACACAGTTTTAGTGTGGTCACTTGTGATTGGAACTAGTATAGATGCATCTCAACCCTAGATCTATCAAGATCTAAGAGAGATCAAATATCTTTAGGTGCAAACCTTTTCTCAAATTTTCGTACTCTAAACAAGTTTACACCTTAAGGAATTTGATCCTTCTTAGTGCTTGAGAGATCTGAAGTTAAAACGGATCTAGGCTGATGCATATTACAAACTCCTTTCACAATATTGTTGCCATACACCATAGATCACTAATGGAATGATTGCCATAACATCATTTACAATGTGATTATGTCAAAACTTTCCCTCACAATTCATGGCGATTTATTATCCATGCTTTTGAAGTTTTTTGCATTTATTTGATTAGAGAGATATTCTGATCTCCAACATCCTTTGCATGAAGTAAATTATATGAGGCTCAAAGGGGTTTCAATCCATGACCTTTTTCCGCATGCGCCATATTGAACTATTTGTAAAATCCAATTATTTAAAGTTTAGTTGTCTAACTGGCTTTAAAATCTTATAATTTTATTGATTGTCATAATACCATTTATGATGTGACTATGTAACAACTTGTTGCAATTCATTATCCATATTTCCAAAATTTGAACATTTTATTAGACATATATTCTGATTTCCAATATGCTTGTGTCACGCCAACATTCTATGTATGAAGTAAAATGTACAAGCCTTTAAGTGGTTTCAATATATGACCTTTAGCTACGAGTAACGTAGTGAGCTATTTGTAAACTTCAATTTTGGTTAATTTTTAGTTGAGTATCTGGGTTAAAGTCTTACAACTTTAACATAGTATTATAACATGGTATCCAATATGTACTAAAGATTTCACAATGAGAAATTACTCACTTACAAGAAATAATCTCTTCTTCCTTTGAGTACAATTCATTCTTCTCAATTTCCTTTTTGAAAAGGAAATTATTACTTACAATGGATTCAGAAAAGTTGAGGCCCTTGGTTATTGGATTAAGTTCTTTGGTACCAAGATTCTAAATTGTATGATATACAGAAACATGTAATTTTTGAAACGAAAATGTGCATAAAAATGATATATATAATGTGCTATTTTATAAATAATATATTATATTGAAACTTTAAAAGAAAGCATTATGAATAAATGAACAAGAACATTTAAATGACAAACATAAATGATAAGCAATGTTTCACCATTGCTTATATTGGGATCCTCATAATTAGTATCACCCTTTGTCTCTTGTCTGGCATTTGCCTCTACCTCGATACTTTTGGGACCTTAGTCAACACCATCCAATTTTGATGGAACTATCTAGTCCAAGCCTTAAATATGGTAGACAAAACTTATCATGCTTAATCAATGATTTTGGTTCGAATGAAGAGTACATTTTTGTGAAGGCCATGCTATAGGAGTTCAACTATCAACACCACCAACACTGGGGTACATAAAGGGCTTGGTGCTAGATTAAATGTCAATGTGATACCTTCATAAATGATAGAATCCAATGAAATTGTTGTAATCTTGCCAATCTTGAAAACTGTTAAGTTCGCTAAATTTTGAATGGGACATGGAATTCTACTTTCCCCATATGAACTCCGATGAGGTTGGAACGACTCTCAAACAACCTGAACAATCAATGAAAATGTTAGAATTTAAGTAAAAGGATAAAAATAAAAACTAAAGGAAATTTGGAAATGGGGAAACATTATATATTATATATACATGAATGTATGAACAATTTTTTTTAATGACAAACATAAATGATAAGCAATGTTCCACCATCACTTATATTGGGATCCTCATCGTTAGTATCACCCTTTGCCTCTTGTTAGGCCTTTGTCTCTACCTCGATCTTTTAGGGACCTTAGTTAACACCATCCAATTTTGATGAAACTATCTAATTCAAGCCTTAATATATGGTAGAAAAAGCTTAACACTCTTAATCAATGATTTTGGCTTGAGTGAAGGGTACATTTTTGCGAAGGACATGATAGAGGAGTACAACAATCAACACAACCAACATTGGGGTACATAAAGGGCTTGGTGCTCGATTAAATGACCGTGCAATACCCTCATACATGATATAATCAAGTGAAATTGTTGTAATCTTGAAATTATAAAAATTGTTGAGTTTGCTAAATTTTGAATGGGATATGAAATTCTACTTTCCCAATATGAAGTCTAATGGGGCAGAACCCCTTTCAAACATCTTGGACAATTAATGGTAATGTTAAAAATTTAAGTAAAAAGATAAAAATGAGAGATAAAGAAGATTACAACTTTTAAAATGATAAAAATAAAAGATAAAGGAAATGCTAACTTTTAAAGGATAAAAATGAAAGATAAAAGAAATGTTAACTTTTAAAGGACAACAATGAAAGATAAAGCAAATGTAAACTTTTACTTCAAAAATTTAACCTTATCATTAATTTCCAACATTTTTAAGTCAAACATAATAAAAAATACCAAATAATTAAAAAAATTAAGGTTATCATTAATTTCCAACCTTCTTAGTTTTTTTTTTTCAAAAGAAAAATTGCACAAAAATTATATTAATCACATTTATTTAAAACATCATCTGTGAATATAAATGGCTGACCAGGCCTACACACTTTAGTCTGCTCAAAACCTTGCCCCAACATCTAGGAGAATAGCATCCCTGATTATTCTTTCCTTCAGAGGAAATGTGAAATAAACCTCTCACATTGAAAGTATTCCATCAAGATAAAATTGCATAAAATAACAAAATCCTAGATCCCTTGCCAAGAAAAAAAAACAATCCTGGATAAAATGGGACGAATGGAATCTAGGGAATTAAAAGATGTCCTCAAAGAGAGTAGGCCCCACTTTCTCTCTATCCCAAGTGAAATATGTCAGGCTTCCTTTTACTGTCGATAGGGCTTGCTTTGACATCTAATCGACCACTCTATTTGTTTCTCTGAAAATATGATGAAAATGAATACATTGGAAGGTGGGGATTAGATCTTTAATTCGACGTTTCCAAGCTTCAACGCTGATGGCTTGAAGCTTCCCTTTCTGTTCAAGCCACTCTATTATAACCTTCGAATCCCCCATTACTTGAATAAATTGAAGGTCCAACAACTTGGCGAGTGTAAGAGTAGCCCGTGCTCCTAACAATTCCGCTTTTGTGTTTGACCCCTCGCCACAATTTAAGAACCAACGATAGATTGAAGAATTTGTGCAAATTATAGTACCTCCAGTGCCACAGTTAAATCCTCCAGTGACTGCAGCTCCATCGAAATAAGCTACAAAGTAGCCTTCTTTTATCAAGATCGGTTTCTGTCTTAGGATAGGAGAGACCCGAGCTAGAGTAGAAAATTTTAGAGCTCCAAGAAACTTAGAGAAGACATCCCAGGCCGAGGGCGAATGACCTTCAAAAATAGTTTTATTGCGTTCTTTCCATAAGAACCAACAAATAAAAAACAGAACGCGCTTGGGAGCTTGCCTATTCAATAACCAATTGTTCATGCATTCAATCAAGGAGGTACCAGCCCACTGAAAGTTGAAATTTAATGCATGTGCACATTTTTCCCACACAGACCGAGTGAATACACAGTCGATGAAAAAGTGATTTAAATCTTCCACCATTTGACAACATAGACAACAGAAGCCCGACCCCATCCATCCTTTCCTCTACAATTGATCCCACGTTAATATTTTATTTTGCAAAGCTAACCAGAAAAATAAGATAATCTTTAGAGGTAAAAGCCATTTCCAGAAGTTTTTCTTCCAGTCGCTCCACGCCAAAATCTCTTTCAATGAAAAGATTGCTTCGTAGGTGTTTTTGACAGTTAATTCACCTTTGTTATCACCACCCAACCAAATAAGTGTGTCTTTCTCAGTTTCCTGAAGAGCTACACTGACGCCTTTCAGTTCCTTGGTAAAATTGTCCCAATCCTCCGCTAGTAACCCTGTCAGACCCAGGTCCGTGCTACTCATCCAAAAATCGGCTGTCGTGATCGGGTTCCTAGTCACCACTTCATTTGCAAGTACAAAGATCTGTTTTTGATTTAACTGGTTTATTGTCTCATTTAAGAGGAAGGATTTTTCAGCCAATCCAAGAATCCCGTCCCTCCCTATTAAAATTTGTGATCTCGCTCCTGGTCTCTAGCTAATCCAATGGAGAATAATAGGAATGGTGCGCACCAGGCTAGACCAAATCCTTGAAGCATATTTAGTAGCATGTGAAGGCTTTCTAAGATAGTTGATGAGAGAAGTATTCTGCAAATATTTGCTCATCACCACTAGATTCCATACACTATCCTGGTTCAATAATCTCCACATTGTATTAATGTTTAAGGCTTTATTGAAAATTAGGAGATTTCGAAAACCCCAACCCCCCAACTTTTTTGGTTTGGATAAGGTCTCCCACCTGCATAAATGATAGTGTTGGGATTCATAGTGACCATTCCACAAAAAATGGAACATCACTTTCCTAATCCTACTCAATATTGAACAAGGCAGAGCTTCCATTGACATCCAGAAAATTGGCTGGGCTTCTAGAACAACTTTAACCAAAATGTATCTTCCACCCATTGACAACTAGCGATTACACCATAAACCAATCTTCTTTAATAGTTTCACAATTAATCATCCCAGTCAGTTGCGCGCTATGCCCCTATCTTCAGATGGAAACCCAATAACCTAAATCCCCCAGAGAGAGGACTAAAGGAGAAAGGGAGAAAAAGTTTGAAAGGATCTAACTCGGCCTCCGTGAGTCCTTCAAATAGAACAAAAGTCTTAAGATGGTTCAAAGACAAGCCCGATGCTTTGCAAAATATACCAAGAAGCCTAACTATCTCAAGCCAATCACTGGCAGAGGCCTTTGACATAATTATTACATCGTCCACAAATAGGATAAGTAAAATATTAATCATCCTCGAAACTTTTATACCGAAAACTGCTCCTCGCGCCAGACTGTCTTTCATCAATAAACTGAGGCCTTCCATCACCAGAATGAAGAGCAACGGAGAAAGTGGACACCCTTGCCGAACCCCCCTTCCACTTCTGAAGAAATACGTAGCCTCTTCGTTTATTAAAACCGCAAAGGAGGAATATGGTATGCAAGACATTATCCAATTTTTCAAATCTAGCCCTGCTCCGATTTTTAGAAGGATCAACCTGAGAAAATCCCTGTCAATACTATCATAAGCTTTCTTAAGATCTAGTTTTAATTGGTTTTAAAACCTTTTTAGTTAAACATAGTAAAAAAATACCAAGTACTTTCAAACATAGTAAATAACGTTATCATTAAATTTCCAACATTTTTGGTCAAACATAGTAAGAAATACCAAGATCTAGTATTGTAAATATGTCTTATGGATGCTGGTACTACTTGGATCTGGTAGTATGAAATGAGTTTCCCACACATGGGACGTGTTTGTATGGTTAGAAACACATTTCAAGGTTGTAACTTGTAACTCATGCATTTGCATGTTTTCGTATGAAAATGAGCTTGGTATGACCTTGTACGAGATGTTTCCTACAACATAGCCAAGATAAATTCCTCAATTTCCTTTTTGAAAATTCTTGTGTACAATAGATTGAGAAAAGTTGAGGTTCTTGGTTGCTCGACCTTTAATCCAATGGGAGAAATCAACAAGGGGAATAATAATCCAAATACGATACTGCATCTCTACGTTTAACCTTTCTGTAACAGTATTATGTTAAATATATGATAATGGCATAGATAAGTTTCACTTTGCCAAAGACTAAAGCTTGTTGTTTCTAAAGGCTTATTTCCATGGAGCAACTTAAGGCAGTCTCTAGGGCTTGAACTACTAATGCATTAAAAAAACGCTAATTATATAGTTGTTGTCAATACCCAGTTGGTATTGATTAAGTTCTTAGGTACCAAGATGCCACTAATTAATGGTTATAAATGAAGTTTGCTAGTGAATAAATGACTATTTTTTTGACTTCAATATGTGAAAAATACACCTATAAAAGGAAAGGCAAATCCCAATGTAAAGGAAAAATGTGGATTTTTGGAAGCCATAGTAAGTGGAAATTACAAAGAGAAAATTATAATAACTCATAGATTCCACTTCAAGATGTGAATAATGCATCTATAAGCATGAAATGCAGATCTCTTTGTAAATGAAAAATATAGATTTTTAGAAGCATAGTAAGTGGAAAAAATGTCAGGAAAAACAAATTATAATACCTCATATATTTTATGAACTAACATACATTAGATGAGGAAGAGAATTTTCAATGAGAAAAAAGAACCTTGAAAAATATTGCGAGAATGGATTAATATAATCATGAAACTTTATGTAGACTTTATATGTTTGGAAAAAAAAACAAAAACATTGGTTGTTTTTTTTTCACAGTTAATGCATTGATCTTGAGTATGGATTTGAATTTAATTGTTATATATTCAAGTTGCTTCGAGAAACACACCCCTCCATCACATAGCATGGGATTCCTTTATTTAGGGGGATGAGGGGAATTTGTTCTATAAAATTCATCTCTGACTTGGAAGTATCTTCATATTTTTGACATGTTACTTAAGTGGAGTAGACTATAATTGATAATTTAATATTCCTTTTTTATTTAGGGGATGAGGGGGATTTGTTCTGTAAAATTCATCCCCGACTTGGAAGTATCTTCATATTTTTGACATGTTACTTAAGTGGAGTAGACTATAATTGATAATTTAATATTCCTTTTTTATTTAGGGGATGAGGGGGATTTGTTCTGTAAAATTCATCCCTGATTTGGAAGTATCTTCATATTTTTGACATGTTACTTAAGTGGAGTAGACTATAATTGATAATTTAATATTCCTTTTTTATTTAGGGGATGAGGGGGATTTGTTCTATAAAATTCATCCCTGACTTGGAAGTATCTTCATATTTTTGACATGTTACTTAAGTGGAGTAGACTATAATTGATAATTTAATATTCCTTTTTTATTTAGGGGATGAGGGG
>SNQJ01S0040570.1:22821-36677 GCA_010110895.2 Picea sitchensis | reverse complement strand
GATGCATATATTGTATTTGTTGCAATATGCACTTATCCAAAAGGTAAAAGAGGCCAGAGATCAACAAGAACAAGAGAAGGTACCCTCTTCAAAGTCTCAACAAGAAAGTTACCTTAAGGACACATCATGAGTTGTAATTCCTTTAAGATTTCTTAGAATATCATTACATATTTTTGCTCAAAGGTCTATCAGTGCAATTATTTTTTAAAATATTATGGAAGGCTAAGGAAATTAATTAGTGATAGTTATAACAAGGTGGATTGTTAATGTGCTTAAATCAATCTCTAAAATATTAGGACGAGCAAGGGACCATATTTACCTAGTAAATCACAATGTGAATTATTATGCAAAGATGAATTATAAAGTAAGGTTTTTTCCTTGCCAAGATGAAAACTAGCATAAATATGGGGAAACAATTATCACCCATTTTTCATTGGAAAATTTACCGCTATATTTAAATTTCCATGTAACTTGCACATTATTACAGTATAAATATTGTATGGTAGTCTAAGATGCATCGACACAAATGATAATTTGGCCAGTTATCAACATTGATATGATAATTTGGTCAATCACTAACCAACTATTTTCTAATAACGTCAATTGGATTTAACCTGGGTGGTTGGGAGGAATGATTATTATCCTCCCCACCCAAGTTCAATTCCCACAAGTGACATGTTGAGCTCATAACAAGTATACTTTTGTAATGGATTCAAGACCTATTGTTGACCAACCTTGTGGTCTGGAGATTCTAGGGTTTACCCTGGGTACCATCCTCGAAATGAGGGGAAGTACTCAGGGGTTTTCCATGGGTTTTGTAACCTAGAAACAAAACAAAACAAAACAAAAATAACGTTGTTCTTATAGAATTATTATTTAGAGAAAATAATAATATAGATCTATATACTCATCATTTTTTGCATTGTTATAATGGCTAAAATCAACTTTAGCATGTCCAAACTACTAAATGTCCATCTAAATCTTCTTTAGGTTGGTAACAATGTTTTCACATCCTTGAGTATTCACAAATTTATGTAAGCATTAGGCCTCATAAAATGAGGATTAGGTTCCCTTTAACCTATGTGTCCAAGTTCTTCAATATGGTTGAAAGGTTGCTACAGTAAATATTTATTTCATATCCCAAATTATATTTGCTCCATTGTACATGCTCTAAAAATCATATTCAAGAAAATTGTGAAAGTAATGTGTGACTATCTTCATTGTCATGAGAAGCAAAGGAAAATACTCAAATAGATTTCATGGACTAGATTTCATGGACCACTATTTGTGCCTCTCATGAACTAGTGAACATAAAGTTTAGAAATATTATTGTCCTTACCTCAAACATAAGGTTCTTCATGAAAGTATCTACAAAAACTATTTTTCCCCTCTTGACACTTTTGAGGAAGATTATTTTCTCTATGTATTTTAGTAATGCTTCCAAGTGGAAAGTACTCCATACATTACCTTATTATACCATGCAGTTCTTTGTGCAAGTTCATGATGGATGCTTCACAAAATGTTATCCCAAAATTCTTTTGTAACTAAAGGAAGGAGGGTATAGCCATGGCCTTTTAGAATACTAGAAGGGCATGGATTATTATTCCCTTCGTGTTTAGTTCAATTGCTTGCCAACATACAAATTATTTTGGTAGACAATATTCTAATCGATCTCTAATTTCTTCCCTCTTGAGCAGATTCATAGGTCTATTAATACAATGTAAATAAAATCATTGTAGATATACTAATACAATGTAAATGGATACATTGTAGAGAATACTCTCATCGTTAATGTTTCCTTGATTCCCAATAGCTTAAGAGCTATCCCTTTCCTTAAAGGTTTTCCCATTTATAAGAAATAATGCTTGAAATGGAATATTTGTTATATTATATTTTCCATTAAAAATATTATGATAGCATTTGTAATCTAGTCTCAATTTGTCATATTGGAATTCGATTTGAATGTTAATGGATATAGTGAAAATAGTGTCAACATTTTCCCTTAAGGTTTTTAGTGTCGATGAGTTTACACTAAGCACCAACCACAAAATGAAAGAAAGTTCCCAAGGGTTTCCCCACGAGGTTTTCCTTGGAAAATGTTTGTATTTAATTAGTTATAAGTTTAATAGAAAATCACATTGTACTCAACGCCTTGAATCAGGTGCATGAGAAACCACACGCTTCCTAAAGGTCTAGTCTATATATGTCATCAACAAAAGTGCTTTATTTTAGGGATATTGTGGTTCTAGAACAAATTTCTTTTTGGGAGGCCTAGAAATCTCCAGCATTAGGTATCAAAGGTCCTTTAGCAGAGGAAAGGGAAGCCTATAGTCTCCTATTGTCCAATGGGATTATAAAGCTTTGTTTTGAGCAAGATAAACTAGTATGGTTCAAAAATATAATGAATGGTTCTTATACAATGAAATTAGATTAATCATCTTTATTTGTGGAGGATCTACAAGCAGACCCCTAATGATGGTGGTCAACCATTTAGAAAATGAAAGGTCAATTAAAGACAAAGCTCTTATTTTGGATGGTTGTATCCAATAAATCTCTACTTTAGGACATCTTGAAAAAAAGGTCTCTGAATGGATTGGACATATGCATGTTGTGCAAAGAAGCAAGTGAAATCATATATTATCTTCTTGTTAGATGTCATTACATAATGGAATTATGGTCAACAATTAAAACCCTTCTTGGAGGTATTGGATAGTGGAATGTTAACACTCTTTCAATGGCCTTAAAACAATGGGTGCAAATGTGTCAATAAACGAGTATAGAAGATTACCTATTCTTGTAAGTTGGCTAATTTGGGAGTCTAGAAATGAAATTGTTTTTCAAGATGTGTATTTATCGTCGTTGCAAGTTTTCTTCACAATATTGTACAAATTTGAGAGTGAGCAAGCATATCCAAAGCCTTCTAGGCAACTCAAAATAGTGGAAATTGATTATTATTTTGCATGGGGTTACTTTGATGGGGCATCGTAAGGAAACCTGAGTCACTATGGTGTTAAGGGGGCACTATATCTATCTCACTCACATTATTTCTTATTCTAAATCAGTTTAGGACATGGAACAAACAATTAGGTATAATTGAAAGCTTTGGCACTACTTGTCAGGGTGGATGTGGTCAAGGGATAAGAAAGATTATATGTTATTAGTGATTCAAAACTTATTATTGGTAGGATGATTGGTATGACCCCCTTTCAAAATATTGGTTTACAAGATTTGATGGAACAAGTCCATGCATGAAGATATTGTTGAGTCTGTCTCATTCAAGCATGTTTATCATGAACATAATACAATGGCAGACTCTCAATCAAAAATGGGGTTGCAACACAATTTCTTATACTTAACCTATAGGAGTTTAAAGACGAGGTGCTTATAATGCATCCACCATGCCCTTTTATGTAATACTGATACTTTTAATGTTGGTGTGATATGATTATAATGATTGTGATTTTGAATATTTTCTTTTGAGGCCATTGAATAAGTAGCTATAAGGTATTTGAGGTAAATGGACCAAAGGCCAAAATGACAACTAGTTTTTGAACAATATGATATATCCAAAATGTTTATAGCATCACTATACTAAAGGTAAATCTTGATTTCTATCTCAAGAATAAAAATATTACACAATTTTATGAATGTCTCAATCTATCTATAATGATTTGGGTTTTAGTTTAGTGAAAAATCAAATATTTATGTATTGAATTATGTTTCAAGTTTAATACAAAATTGAGGGGTTGTAGTTACAATCTGGTAAATATTGTGATACTTTTTGTAATTGGACAGAATGCACAAGTTCAATGCTTGATGTTTAATAATGGTTTTTGTGAGTCAAGTTTATGTTTAACTATTATAAAGCCAAACACTTTCATAATCAAAATATTCTCTATTTTTTTCTAGCCAAAGGTTTTAGTCGGAGCTCAATTTATCCTTGGTGGCTTTAGATATGGCTTTGGAGTCACATCGTGGCTCTGACTCTCTTATGTGATTAGCATAAGTTAATTTGTATATTAAAATTAGATGAATAGATAAAAACATTATTGGTATCATTTTGTAACAAGGAACACAATCAACGCATCACATTATATAAGTTATTCTTTTTTAATATTTAGGTGTTGTTTCTAGCCAAAGGTTTTAGTCGGAGCTCAATTTATCCTTGGTGGATTTAGATATGGCTTTGGAGTCACTTCGTGGCTCTGACTCTCTTATGTGATTAGCATAAGTTAATTTGTATATTAAAATTAGATGAATAGATAAAAACATTATTGGTATCATTTTGTAACAAGGAACACAATCAACGCATCACATTATATAAGTTATTCTTTTTTAATATTTAGGTGTTGTGATAAAACCATGCACTTGTACTCATCAATATCTTAGGTATGTTGCATTTTCAAACACCAATCCAAAGCTCTAGCAATGAAGACACTAGTAATAGTGTTATCGATATCAATATTTGTTCTTATTCTTTTAGATTGTAAGAAGAACAAGAACATAAACACTAAAACAACAAGAACATTGTTCATAAGAGTTTCATTCTGTCTCTGTTGGATTTCCATCTCTAAGAAACACGTCATATCTCCTTTTCAAATAATAATAGTTCAAAATAATGCTTTTACAAAATTGAAAGGAACAAGTATCTCGGAAATTATTTGGTTCCATATTAAATACAATGGCCCTAGTTCCAGTGGGGGTGAAAGGAATATTAAATTATCAATTATAGTCTCCTCCACTTAAGTAACATGTCAAAAAATATGAAGATACTTCCAAGTCAGTGATGAATTTTATAGAACAAATTCCACTCATCCCCTAAATAAAAAAGGAATATTAAATTAACAATTATAGTCTACTCCACTTAAGTAACATGTCAAAAATATGAAGATACTTCCAAGTCAGGGATGAAAGTTATAGAACAAATTCCCCTCATCCCCTAAATAAAAATGGAATATTAAATTATCAATTATAGTCTACTCCACTTAAGTAACATGTCAAAAATATGAAGATACTTCCAAGTCAAGGATGAATTTTATAGAACAAATTCCCCTCATCCCCTAAATAAAAAAGGAATATTAAATTATCAATTATAGTCTACTCCACTTAATTAACATGTCAAAAATATGAAGATACTTCCAAGTCGGGGATGAATTTTATAGAACAAATTCCCCTCATCCCCTAAATGAAAAAGGAATATTAAATTATCAATTCTAGTCTACTCCACTTAAGTAACATGTCAAAAATATGAAGATAATTCCAAGTCATGGATGAATTTTATAGAACAAATTCCCCTCATCCCCTAAATAAAAAAAGCAAATATTAAATTATCAATTCTAGCTCCACTCCACTAAGTAACATGTCAAAAATATGTGATACTTCCAAGTCAGGGTTGAATTTTATAGAACAAATTCCCCTCATCCCCCAAATAAAAAAGGAATATTAAATTACCATTTATAGTCTACTCCACTTAAGTAATATGTCAAAAATATGAAGATACTCCAAGTGAGGGATGAATTTTATAGAACAAACTCCCCATCCCCTAAATAAAAAAGGAATATTAAATTACCATTTATAGTCTACTCCACTTAAGTAACATGTCAAAAAAATGAAGATACTTCCAAGTCAGGGTTGAATTTTATAGAACAAATTCCCCTCGTCCCCTAAATAAAAAAGGAATATTAAATTATCAGTTATAGTCTACTCCACTTAAGTAAAATGTCAAAAATATGAAGATACTCCAAGTGAGGGATGAATTTTATAGAACAAATTCCCCTCATCCCCTAAATAAAAAAAGAAGAATATTGTAAATTATCACTATAGTCTACTCTACTTAAGTAACATGTCAAAAATATGAAGATACTCCAAGTGAGGGATGAATTTTATAGAACAAATTCCCCTCATCCCCTAAATAAAAAAAGGAATATTAAATTATCAATCATAGTCTACTCCACTTAAGTAATATGTCAAAAATATGAAGATACTTCCAAGTCAGGGATGAATTAACAAATTCCCTTCATCCCCTAAATAAAAAAGGAATATTAAATTATCAATCATAGTCTACTCCACTTAAGTAACATGTCAAAAATATGACGATACTTCAAAGTCAGGGATGAATTTTATAGAACAAATTCCCTTCATCCCTAAATGAAAAAGGAATATTAAATTATCAATCATAGTCTACTCCACTTAAGTAACATGTCAAAAATATGAAGACACTTCCAAGTCAGGGATGAATTTTGAGAAAAATTCCCCTCATCCCCTAAATGAAAAAGGAATATTAAATTATCAATTAGAGTCTACTCCACTTAAGTAACATGTCAAAAATATGAAGATAATTCCAAGTCATGGATGAATTTTATAGAACAAATTCCCCTCATCCCCTAAATAAAAAAAGGAATATTAAATTATCAATTATAGTCTACTCCACTAAATTAACATGTCAAAAATATGAAGATAATTCCAAGTCATGGATGAATTTTATAGAACAAATTCCCTTCATCCCCTAAATAAAAAATGAATATTAAATTATCAATTATAGTCTACTCCACTTAAGTAACATGTCAAAAATATGAAGATACTTCCAAGTAATGGATGAATTTTATAGAACAAATTCCCTTCATCCCCTAAAAAAAAGAATATTAAATTATCAATTATAGTCTACTCCACTTAAGTAACATGTCAAAAATATGAAGATAATTCCAAGTCATGGATGAATTTTATAGAACAAATTCCCCTCATCCCCCTAAATAAAAAGGAATATTAAATTATCAATTATAGTCTACTCCACTTAAGTAACATGTCAAAAATATGAAGATAATTCCAAGTCATGGATGAATTTTATAGAACAAATTCACCCCTAAATAAAAAAAGAATATTAAATTATCAATTATAGTCTACTCCACTAAATTAACATGTCAAAAATATGAAGATAATTCCAAGTCATGGATGAATTTTATAGAACAAATTCCAGATCCCCTAAAAAAAAGAATATTAAATTATCAATTATAGTCTACTCCACTTAAGTAACATGTCAAAAAAATGAAGATACTTCCAAGTCAGGGGAATTTGTTCTATAAAATTCCCCTCATCCCCTAAATGAAAAAGGAATATTAAATTATCAATTATAGTCTACTCCACTTTAGTAACATGTCAAAAATATGAAGATACTTCCAAGTCATGGATGAATTTTATAGAACAAATCCCCCTCATCCCCTAAATAAAAAAAGGAATATTAAATTATCAATTATAGTCTACTCCACTTAAGTAACATGTCAAAAAAATGAAGATACTTCCAAGTCAGGTATGAATTTTATAGAACAAATCCTCCATCCTCTAAAATAAAAAGGAATATTAAATTATCGAATTATAGTCTACTCCACCTACAACATGCCAAAAATAAGAAGATATTTCCAAGTCGCATGAAATTTATGAACAAACTCTCATCCCCTAAATAAAAAAAAGGAATATTAAATTATCAATTATAGTCTACTCCACTTAATTAACATGCCCAAAATATGAAGATACTTCCAAGTCAAGGATGAATTTTATAGAACAAATACCCCTCATCCCCTAAATAAAAAAGGAATATTAAATTATCAGTTATAGTCTACTCCACTTAAGTAACATGTCGAAAATATGAAGATACTTCCAAGTCGGGGATGAATTTTATAGAACAAACCCCTCATCCCCAAATAAAAAAAAAGGAATATTAAATTTATCAATTATAGTCTACTCCACTTAATTAACATGTCAAAAATATGAAGATACTTCAAAGTCAGGGATGAATTTTATAGAACAAATGCCCCTCATCCCCTAAATGAAAAAGGAATATTAAATTATCAATTATAGTCTACTCCACTTAAGTAAAATGTCAAAAATATGAAGATACTTCCAAGTCATGGATGAATTTTATAGAACAAATGCCCCTCATCCCCTAAATAAAAAAAGAATATTAAATTATTTATTATAGTCTACTCCATTCCTATAACATGTCGAAAATATGAATTAGGTTTCAAGTCGTGATGAATTTTTATAGAACAAATTCCCCATCCTAAATAGAAAAGGGAACATTAAATTATCATCATAGCTCATTCCACCTCTTAAGTAACATACTAAAATGAAGGATATCTAAGTCGTATTTAATTTTATAACAAATTCTCTATCCCCTAAATGAAAAAGGAATATTAAATTATCAATCATAGTCTACTCCACTTAAGTAACATGTCTAAAATATGAAGATACTTTCCAAGTCGTGGATGAATTTTATAGAACAAATTCCACTCATCCCCTAAATAAAAAAGGAATATTAAATTATCAACTATAGTCTACCTTAATTTAAGTAACATGCCTAAAATATGAAGATACTTCCAAGTCATGGATGAATTTTATAGAACAAATTCATCCCCTAAATAAAAAAAGGAATATTAAATTATCAATTATAGTCTACTCCACTTAATTAACATGTCAAAAATATGAAGATAATTCCAAGTCATGGATGAATTTTATAGAACAAATTCCCCTCATCCCCTAAATAAAACAGGAATATTAAATTATCAATTATAGTCTACTCCACTTAAGTAACATGTCAAAAATATGAAGATACTTCCAAGTCCAGGATGAATTTTATAGAACAATTTCCCCTCATCCCCTAAATAAAAAGGGAATATTAAATTATCAATTATAGTCTACTCCTATTTAAGTAACATGTCAAAATATGAAGATATGCCTCCAAGTCTGGGGATGAATTTATAGAACAAATTCCCCGGCCCCCTAAATAAAAAAAGGAATATTAAATTATAAATTATAGTCTACTCCACTTAAGTAACATGTCGAAAATATGAAGATACTTCCAAGTCATGGATGAATTTTATAGAACAAATTCCCTGTCCCTAAATAAAAAAGTAATATTAAATTTATAAAGTTAATGATGATCAATTTTCCAACATTCATATATTAAGTTTCCACCCTATTTTTGAAATAAAATTATTCAAAAAATAAAAAAAAAAAAAAAAAAAAAAGGAATATTAAATTATAAATTTATAGCTCACCTAATTTCATAACACGTCAAAATATGAAGATACTTCCAAGTCAAGGATGAATTTTATAGAACAAATCCCCCTCATCCCATAAATAAAAAAAGGAATATTAAATTATCAATCATAGTCTACTCCACTTAAGTAACATGTCAAAAATATGAATATACTTCCAAGTCAGGGATGAATTTTATGTAATGATCCCTTATCCCATAAATAAAAAAAAAAAAAAGGAATATTAAATTATCAATTATAGTCTACTCCACTTAAGTAACATGTCTAAAATATGAAGATAGCCTCCAAGTCTGGGATGAATTTTATAGAACAAATCCCCCCATCCCTTAAATAAAAAAGGAATATTAAATTAACAATTATAGTCTACTCCACTTAATTAACATGTCAAAAATATGAAGACACTTCCAAGTCAGGGATGAATTAACAAATTCCCTTCATCCCCTAAATAAAAAAGGAATAATAAATTATCAATTATAGTCTACTCCACTAAATTAACATGTCAAAAATATGAAGATACTTCCAAGTCAGATGAAATTTTATAGAACAAATCACCCCTAATCCCCAAATAAAAAAGGAAGAGCAATTATCAATTATAGTCTACCCCACTTAAGTAACATGTCAAAAATATGAAGATACTTCCAAGTCTGGGATGAATTTTATAGAACAAATCCCCCCATCCCCTAAATAAAAAAAGGAATATTAAATTATCAATTATAGTCTACTCCACTTAAGTAAAATGTCAAAAATATGAAGATACTTCCAAGTCATGGATGAATTTTATAGAACAAATTCCCTTCATCCCTCAAATAAAAAAGGAATATTAAATTATGAATTATAGTCTACTCCACTTAAGTAACATGTCAAAAATATGAAGATACTTCCAAGTCATGGATGAATTTTATAGAACAAATTCCCTTCATCCCCTAAATAAAAAAGGAATAATAAATTATCAATTATAGTCTACTCCACTTAAGTAACATGTCAAAAATATGAAGATAATTCCAAGTCATGGATGAATTTTATAGAACAAATTCCCCTCATCCCCCTAAATAAAAAGAATATTAAATTATGAATTATAGTCTACTCCACTTAAGTCACATGTCGAAAATATGAAGATACTTCCAAGTCAGGGATGAATTAACAAATTCCCTTCATCCCCTAAATAAAAAAAAAGGAATATTAAATTATCAATTATAGTCTACTCCACTTAAGTAATATGTCAAAAATATGAAGATACTTCCAAGTCATGGATGAATTTTATAGAACAAATCCCCCCATCCCCAAATAAAAGGAATATTAAATTATCAATTATAGTCTACTCCACTTAAGTAATATGTCAAAAATATGAAGATACTTCCAAGTCATGGATGAATTTTATAGAACAAATTCCCCTCATCCCCCAAATAAAAAAGGAATATTAAATTATCAATTATAGTCTACTCCACTTAAGTAACATGTCAAAAATATGAAGATACTTCCAAGTGAGGGATGAATTTTATAGAACAAATTCCCCTCATCCCCTAAATGAAAAAGGAATATTAAATTATCAATTATAGTCTACTCCACTTTAGTAACATGTCAAAAATATGAAGATAATTCCAAGTCATGGATGAATTTTATAGAACAAATTCCCCTCATCCCCTAAATGAAAAAGGAATATTAAATTATCAATTATAGTCTACTCCACTTAAGTTAAGTCTCAAAAATATGAAGATACTTCCAAGTCAAGGATGAATTTTATAGAACAAATACCCCTCATCCCCTAAATAAAAAAAAGGAATATTAAAATTATCAATTATAATTCATCTTAATTTAAGTAACATGTCAAAATATGAAGAGATTTCCATGAGGGATGAATTTTATAGAACAAATTCCCCTCATCCCCTAAATGAAAAAGGAATATTAAATTATCAATTATAGTCTACTCCACTTAAGTAACATGTCAAAAATATGAAGATACTTCCAAGTCAGTGATGAATTTTACGTAAATTCCCTCATCCTAAATAAAAGGAATATTAAATTATCAATTATAGTCTACTCCACTTAAGTTAAGTCTCAAAAATATGAAGATACTTCCAAGTCAAGGATGAATTTTATAGAACAAATTCCCCTCATCCCCTAAATGAAAAAGGAATATTAAATTATCAATTATAGTCTACTCCACTTAAGTAACATGTCAAAAATATGAAGATACTTCCAAGTCAGGGATGAATTTTATAGAACAAATTCCCCTCATCCCCTAAATAAAAAAGGAATATTAAATTATCTATTATAGTCTACTCCACTTAAGTAACATGTCAAAAAATATGAAGATACTTCCAAATGTGGATGTATTTTATAGAACAAATTCCCCTCATCCCCCAAATAAAAAAGGAATATTAAATTATCAATTATAGTCTACTCCACTTAAGTAACATGTCAAAAATATGAAGATACTTCCAAGTGAGGGATGAATTTTATAGAACAAATCACCCTCATCCCCTAAATAAAAAAAGAATATTAAATTCTATCAATTATAGTGTACTCCACTTAAGTAACATGTCAAAAAATATGAAGATACTTCCAAGTCAGGTATGAATTTTATAGAACAAATTCCCCTCATCCCCTAAATGAAAAAGGAATATTAAATTATCAATTATAGTCTACTCCACTTAATTAACATGTCAAAAATATGAAGATACTTCCAAGTCAGTGATGAATTTTATAGAACAGATCCCTCATCCCCTAAATGAAAAAGGAATATTAAATTATCAATTATAGTCTACTCCACTTAAGTAACATGTCAAAAATATGAAGACACTTCCAAGTCAGGGATGAATTTTATAGAACAAATACCCCTCATCCCCTAAATAAAAAAGGAATATTAAATTATGAATTATAGTCTACTCCACTTAAGTAACATGTCAAAAAATATGAAGATACTTCCAAGTCAGGTATGAATTTTATAGAACAAATTCCCCTCATCCCCTAAATAAGAAAGGAATATTAAATTATCAATTATAGTCTACTCCACTTAAGTAACATGTCAAAAAAATGAAGATACTTCCAAGTCAGGGACGAATTTTATAGAACAAATTCCCCTCATCCCCTAAATAAAAAATGAATATTAAATTATCAATTATAGTCTACTCCACTTAAGTAACATGTCAAAAATATGAAGATAATTCCAAGTCATGGATGAATTTTATAGAACAAATACCCCTCATCCCCTAAATAAAAAAGGAATATTAAATTATCAATTATAGTCTACTCCACTAAATTAACATGTCAAAAATATGAAGATAATTCCAAGTCATGGATGAATTCTTATAAAACAAATTCCCCATCCCTGTAAATAAAAAAGGAATATTAAATTATGAATTATAGTCTACTCCACTTAAGTAATATGTCAAAAATATGAAGATACTTCCAGGTCAGGGATGTATTTTATAGAACAAATTCCCCTTGTCCCCTAAATAAAAAAGGAATAATAAATTATCAATTATAGTCTACTCCACTTAAGTAACATGTCAAAAATATGAAGATAATTCCAAGTCATGGATGAATTTTATAGAACAAATTCCTCATCCTAAATAAAAAGGAATATTGAATTATTCAATATAGTGTACTCCACCTAAGTAACATGCCTAAAATATGAAGATATTTTCCAAGTCGTGGATGAATTAACAAATTTCTTCATCCCCAAATAAAAGGAATATTAAATTATCAATTATAGTCTACTCCACTTAAGTAATATGTCAAAAATATGAAGATACTTCCAAGTCATGGATGAATTTTATAGAACAAATTCCCTCATCCCCTAAATAAAAGGAATATTAAATTATCAATCATAGTCTACTCCACTTAAGTAAAATGTCAAAAATATGAAGATACTTCCAAGTCGGGGATGAATTTTAAAGAACAAATTCCCCTCATCCCCTAAATAAAAGGAATAATTGATAATTTAGTCTACTCCACTTAAGTAACATGTCAAAAATATGAAGACACTTCCAAGTCAGGGATGAATTAACAAATTCCCTTCATCCCCTAAATAAAAAAGGAATATTAAATTATCAATTATAGTCTACTCCACTGAAGTAACATGCCCAAAATATGAAGATACTTCCAAGTCAAGGATGAATTTTATAGAACAAATCCCCCTCATCCCCTAAATAAAAAAGGAATATTAAATTATCAATTATAGTCTACTCCACTTAAGTAACATGTCGAAAATATGAAGATACTTCCAAGTCAGTGATGAATTTGATAGAACAAATCCCCCTCATCCCCTAAATAAAAAAGGAATATTAAATTATCAATTATAGTCTACTCCACTTAAGTAACATGTCGAAAATATGAAGATACTTCAAAGTCAGGGATGAATTTTATAGAACAAATGCCCCTCATCCCCTAAATAAAAAAGGAATATTAAATTATCAATTATAGTCTACTCCACTTAAGTAACATGTCGAAAATATGAAGATACTTCCAAGTCAGGGATGAATTTTATAGAACAAATGCCCCTCATCCCCTAAATAAAAAAAGAATATTAAATTATCAATTATAGTCTACTCCACTTAAGTAACATGTCGAAAATATGAATATACTTCCAAGTCAGGGATGAATTTTATAGAACAAATTCCCCTCATCCCCTAAATAGAAAAGGAATATTAAATTATCAATCATAGTCTACTCCACTTAAGTAACATGTCGAAAATATGAAGATACTTCCAAGTCAGGGATGAATTTTATAGAACAAATTCCCCTCATCCCCTAAATAAAAAAGGAATATTAAATTATCAATTATAGTCTACTCCACTTAAGTAA
>SNQJ01S0040570.1:4981-19112 GCA_010110895.2 Picea sitchensis | reverse complement strand
CCCCTAAATAAAAAAGGAATATCAAATTATCAATTATAGTCTACTCCACTTAAGTAACATGTCAAAAATATGAAGATACTTCCAAGTCAGGGATGAATTTTATAGAACAAATTCCCCTCATCCCCTAAATAAGAAAGGAATATTAAATTATCAATTATAGTCTACTCCACTTAAGTAACATGTCAAAAATATGAAGATACTTCCAAGTCAGGGATGAATTTTATAGAACAAATTCCCCTCATCCCCTAAATAAAAAAGGAATATTAAATTATCAATTATAGTCTACTCCACTTAAGTAACATGTCAAAAATATGAACATACTTCCAAGTCAGGGATGAATTTTATAGAACAAATTCCCCTCATCCCCTAAATAAAAAAGGAATATTAAATTATCAATTATAGTCTACTCCACTTAAGTAACATGTCAAAAATATGAAGATACTTCCAAGTCAGGGATGAATTGTATAGAACAAATTCCCCTCATCCCCCTATATAAAGGAATACCATGCTGTGTGATGGAGGGGTGTGTTTCTCGAAGCAACTTGAATATATAACAATTAAATTCAAATCCATACTCAAGATCAATGCATTAACTTTGAAAAAAAAACAACCAATGTTTTTTTGTTTTTTTTCCAAACATATGAAATCTACATAAAGTTTCATGATTATATTAATCCATTCTCGCAATATTTTTCAAGGTTCTTTTTTCTCATTTAAAATTGTCTTCCTCATCTAATATATGTTAGTTCATAAAATATATAAAATATATGAGGTATTATAATTTGTTTTTCCTGACATTTTTTCCACTTACTCTGCTTCTAAAAATCTATGTTTTTCATTTACAATGGGATTTGCATTTCATGCTTATATATGCATTCTTCACATATTGAAGTGGAATCTATGAGTTATTATAATTTGCTCTCTCTGTAATTTCCACTTACTCTGGCTTTCAAAAATCCACATTTCCCCTTTACATTGGGATCTGCTTTTCCTTTTATAGGTGTATTTTTCACATGTTGAAGTCAAAAAAATAGTCATTTATTCACTAGCAAACTTCATTTATAACCATTAATTAGTGGCATCTTGGTACCTAAGAACTTAATCAATACCAACCGGGTATTGACAACGACTATATAATTAGTGCTTTTTTAATGCATTAGTAGTTCAAGCCCTAGAGACTGCCTTAAGTTGCTCCATGGCAATAAGCCTTTAGAAACAACAAGTTTTAGTCTTTGGCAAAGTGAAACTTATCTATGCCATTATCATATATTTAACATAATACTGTTACAGAAAGGTTAAACGTAGAGATGCAGTATCGTATTTGGATTATTATTCCCCTTGTAGATTTCTCCCATTGGATTAACGGTCGAGAAACCAAGAACCTCAACTTTTCTCAATCCATTGTACACAAGAATTTTCAAAAAGGAAATTGAGGAATTTATCTTGGCTATGTTGTAGGAAACATCTCGTACAAGGTCATACCAAGCTCGTTTTCATACGAAAATGTGCAAATGCATGAGTTACAAGTTACAACCTTGAAACGTGTTTCTAACCATAGAAACACGTCCCATGTGTGGGAAACTCATTTCATACTACCAGATCCAAGTAGTACCAGCATCCATAAGACATATTTACAATACTAGATCTTGGTATTTCTTACTATGTTTGACCAAAAATGTTGGAAATTTAATGATAACTTTATTTACTATGTTTGAAAGTACTTGGTATTTTTTTACTATGTTTAACTAAAAAGGTTTTAAAACCAATTAAAACTAGATCTTAAGAAATCTTATGATACTATTGACAGGGATTTTCTCAGTTTGATCCTTCTAAAAATCGGAGCAGGGCTAGATTTGACAAATTGGATAATGTCTTGCATAACATCTTCCTCCTTTGTGGTTTTAATAAACGGAGAGGCTACAGATTTCTTCAGAAGTGGAAGGGGGGTTCGACAAGGGTGTCCACTTTCTCCGTTGCTCTTCATTCTGATGATGGAAGGCCTTAGTTTATTGATGAAAGACAGTCTAGCAAGAGGAGCAGTTTTCGGTATAAAAGTTTCGAGGATGATTAATATTTTACATATCCTATTTGTGGACGATGTAATAATTATGTCAAAGGCCTCTGCCAGTGATTGGCTTGAGATAGTTAGGCTTCTTGGTCTATTTTGCAAAGCATCGAGCTTGTATTTGAACCATCTTAAGACTTTTGTTCTATTTGAAGGACTCACGAAGGCCGAGTTAGATTCTTTCAAAAAAATTCTCCCATTCTCCTTTAGTCCTCTCTCTGGCGGATTTAGGTACTTGGGTTTCCATCTGAAGATAGGGGCATAGCGCACAACTGACTGGGATGGTTAATTGCGAAACTATTAAAGAAGATTGGTTTATGGTGTAATCGTTGGCTGTTAATGGGTGGAAGATACATTTTGGTTAAAGTTGTTCTAGAAGCCCAGTCGATTTTCTGGATTTCAATGGAAGCTCTGCCTCCTTTAGTATTGAGTAGGATTAGGAAAGTGATGTTCCATTTTATGTGGAATGGTCACTATGAATCCCAGCACTATCATTTATGCAGGTGGGAGACCTTATCCAAACCAAAAAAATTGGGGGGTTGGGGTTTTCGAAATCTCCTAATTTTCAATAAAGCCTTAAACACTAATACAATGTGGAGATTATTGAACGAGGATAGTGTATGGCATCTAGTGGTGATGAGCAAATATTTGCAGAATACTTCTCTCATCAACTGGTTAGGAAGCCTTCACACGCTACTAAATCTTCTTCAAGGATTTGGTCTAGCCTGGTGTGCACCATTCCTATTATTCTCCATTGGATTAGCTGGAGACCAGGAGCGAGATCACAAATTTTAATAGGGAGGGACGGGATTCTTGGATTGGCTGAAAAATCCTTCCTCTTAAATGAGACAATAAACCGGTTAAATCAAAAACAGATCTTTATACTTGCAAATGCAGTGGTGGTTAGGAACCCGATCACGGCAGCCGAGTTGTGGATGAGTAGCACGGCCCTGGGTCTGACGGGGTTACTAGCGGAGGATTGGGACAATTTTACCAAGGAACTGAAATCCGTCGGTGTAGCTCTTCAAGAAACTGAGCAAGACACACTTATTTGGTCGGGTAGTGATAACAAAGGTGAATTAACTGTCAAAAACACCTATGAAGCAATCTTTTCATTGAAAGATATTTCGGCGTGGAGTGGTTGGAAGAAAAACTTCTGGAAATGGCTTTTACTGTCGAGCTTCTGCTGTCTATGCTGTCAAATGGCGGAAGATTTAAATCACCTGTTCATCGACTGTGTATTCACCCGGTCTGTGTGGGAAAAATGTGCACATGCATTAAATTTCAACTTTCAGTGGGATGATACCTTCTTGACTGAATGCATGAACAATTGGTTATTGAATAGGCAAGCTCCCAAGCACGTTCCGATTTGTATTTGTTGGTTCTTATGGAAAGAACGCAATAAAACTATTTTTGAAGGTCATTCACCCTCGTCATGGGCTGTCGTCTCTAAGTTTCTTGGAGCTCTAAAATTTTCTTCTCCAGCTCGGGTCTCTCCTATCCTAAGATAGAAACCAATCCTGAGAAAAGCAGGCTACTCTGTAGCTTATTTCGATGGAGCTGCGGTCGCTAGAGGATTTAACTGTGGCGCTGGAGGTACTATAATTTGCACAAATTCTTCAGTCTATCGTTGGTTCTTAAATTGTGGCGAGGGGTCAAGCACAAAAGTGGAATTGTTAGGAGCACGAGCTACTCTTACACTCGTCAAGCTTTTGGACCTTCAATTTATTCAAGTAATGGGGGATTCGAAGGTTATAATAGAGTGGCTTGAAGAGAAAGGGAAGCTTCAAGCCATCAGCATTGAAGCTTGGAAACGCCGAGTTAAAGATCTAATCCCCACCTTCCAATGTATTCATTTTCATCATATTTTCAGAGAAACAAATAGAGTGGTCGATTAGATGTCAAAGCAAGCCCTATTGGCAGTAAAAGGAAGGCTGACATATTTCACTTGGGATAGAGAGAAAGCGGGGCCTACTCTTTTTGAGGACATCCTAGATTGTTATTTCTTCTTGGCAAGGGATCTAGGATTTTGTTATTTTATGCAATTTTATCTTGATGGAATACTTTCAATGTGAGAGGTTTATTTCACATTTCCTCTGAAGGAAAGAATAGTCAGGGTTGTTATTCTCCTAGATGTTGGGGCAAGGTTTTGAGCAGACTAAAGTGTGTAGGCCTGGTTAGCCATTTATATTCACAGATGATGTTTTAAAAAAATGGGATTAATATAATTTTTGTGCAATTTTTCTTTTGAAAAAAAAAGCTAAAAATGTTGGAAATTAATGATAACCTTAAATTTTTTAATTATTTGGTATTTTTTATTATGCTTGACTTAAAAATGTTGGAAATTAATGATAAGGTTAAATTTTTGAAGTAAAAGTTTACATTTGCTTTATCTTTCATTGTTGTCCTTTAAAAGTCAACATTTCTTTTATCTTTCATTTTTATCCTTTAAAAGTTAGCATTTCCTTTATCTTTTATTTTTATCATTTTAAAAGTTGTAATCTTCTTTATCTCTCATTTTTATCTTTTTACTTAAATTTTTAACATTACCATTAATTGTCCAAGATGTTTGAAAGTGGTTCTAGCCCCATTAGACTTCATATGGGGAAAGTAGAATTTCATATCCCATTCAAAATTTAGCAAACTCAACAATTTTCAGAATTTCAAGATTACAACAATTTCGCTTGATTCTATCATGTATGAGGGTATTGCACGGTCATTTAATCGAGCACCAAACCCTTTATGTACCCCAATGTTGGTGGTGTTGATTGTTGAACTCCTCTATCATGTCCTTCGCAAAAATGTACCCTTCACTCAAGTCAAAATCATTGATTAAGAGTGTTAAGCTTTTTCTACCATATATTAAGGCTTGAATTAGATAGTTTCATCAAAATTGGATGGTGTTAACTAAGGTCCCTAAAAGATCGAGGTAGAGACAAAGGCCTAACAAGAAGCAAAGGGTGATACTAATGATGAGGATCCCAATATAAGTGATGGTGGAACATTGCTTATCATTTATGTTTGTCATTAAAAAAAATTGTTCATACATTCATGATGTTTATATATATATAATGTTTCCCCATTTCCAAATTTCCCTTATTTTTTATTTTTATCCTTTTACTTAAATTTTAACATTTTCATTAATTGTTCAGGATGTTTGAGAGTGGTTCCAACCTCATCAGAGTTCATATGGGGAAAGTAGAATTCCATGTCCCATTCAAAATTTAACGAACTTAACAGTTTTCAAGATTGGCAAAATTACAACAATTTCATTGGATTCTATCATGTGTGAAGGTATCACATTGACATTTAATCTAGCACAAAGCCATTTATGTACCCCAGTGTTGGTGGTGTTGATAGTTGAACTCCTATAGCATGGCCTTCATAAAAATGTACCCTTCATTCGAGCCAAAATCATTGATTAAGCATGATAAGTTTTATCTACCATATTTAAGGCTTGGACTAGATAGTTCCATCAAAATTGGATGGTGTTGACTAAGGTCCCAAAAGTATCAAGGTAGAGGCAAATGTCAGACAAGAGACAAAGGGTGATACTAATTATGGGGATCCCAATATAAGTGATGGTGAAACATTGCTTATCATTTATGTTTGTCATTTAAATGTTCTTTCTCATTTATTTATAATGATTTCTTTTAAAGTTTCAATATAATATATTATTTATAAAATAACACATTATATATATCATGTTTATGCACATTTTCATTTCAAAAATTACATGTTTCTGTATATCATACAATTTAGCATCTTGGTACCAAAGAACTTAATCCAATAACCAAGGACCTCAACTTTTTTGAATCCATTGTAAGTAATAATTTCCTTTTCAAAAAGGAAATTGAGAAGAATTTTTTGAATCCATTGTAAGTAATAATTTCCTTTTCAAAAAGGAAATTGAGAAGAATGAATTGTACTCAAAGGAAGAAGAGATTATGTATTGTAAGTGAGTAATTTCTCATTGTGAAATCTTTAGCATATATTGGATACCATGTTATAATACTATGTTAAAGTTGTAAGACTTTAACCCAGATAGTCAACTAAAAATTAACCAAAATTGAAGTTTACAAATAGCTCACTACGTTACTTGTAGCTAAAGGTCATATATTGAAACCACTTAAAGGCTTGTACATTTTACTTCATACATAGAATGTTGGTGTGACACAAGCATATTGGAAATCAGAATATCTATCTAATAAAATGTTCAAACTTTGGAAATATGGATAATAAATTGCAACAAGTTGTTACATAGTCACATCATAAATGGTGTTATGACAATCAATAAAATTATAAGATTTTAAAGCCAGTTAATCAACTAAACTTTAAATAATTGGATTTTACAAATAGTTCAATATGGCGCATGCGGCAAAAGGTCATGGATTGAAACCCCTTTGAGCCTCATATAATTTACTTCATGCAAAGGATGTTGGAGATCAGAATATCTCTCTAATCAAATAAATGTAAAAACTTTAAAAGCATAGATAATAAATCGCCATGAATTGTGAGGGAAAGTTTTGACATAATCACATTGTAAATGATGTTATGGAAATCATGCCATTAGTGATCTATGGTGTATGGCAACAAGATTGTGAAAGGAGTTTGTAATATGCATCAGCCTAGATCCATTTTAACTTCGGATCTCTCAAGCACTAAGAAGGATCAAATTCCTTAAGGTGTAAACTTGTTTAGAGTACGAAAATTTGAGAAAAGGTTTGCACCTAAAGATATTTGATCTCTCTTAGATCTTGATAGATCTAGGGTTGAGATGGATCTATACTAGTTCCAATCACAAGTGGCCACACTAAAACTGTATTCTCAATCAAAAAATTGTCAAGAATCATCGACCAATATAATTGACCCGCCTCCAAAAGAACAAATGAATTTTCGGGAGAAGCTTCACAAATTTGAGCATCAATTTATGTTACTGGTGATTTCCCTATAAAACTCCTCTCATCAATAAGAATATATTTCACATGTTGCATCTCTTCTTGTAAGCTAATCAAAAAATACGACCCTTGTAAATTGGAGATGTCTTACACAAGCAAATTGAAAATCAAAATATATATCTAATCTATTAAAAGTAAAAGCTTTAAAAGCATGGATAATAAATTGCAACAAGTTGCGAGGGCAAGTTTTGACATAGTCCCATCGTAAATGGTGTTATGACCATCATGCCATCGGAGACCTATGGTGTATGGCTAGAGGATTGTGAAATATGTATGAGATGCTTATGTAGTAAAATGTGTAAGGATTAAAAGATGAATATTGAAGTTTGAGCTACCATACTCTTTAAGTTGCATAAGTTACAAAGACATAAGAAAAATAGCCCAAATAAAAGAATTTATCCATTGGCAAAAATCTCAAGGGAAATTTAGGAAAAAATTCAAAAATCCATAGAAAATGAGCTTAATCAATGTTGTCAGACTCTTTGCGGACTCCCGAGTCTTGAAGAGTCATCATCGAAAAGAATCACTCCCCAAAGACTCATATGTAATACTCTTGACTCCCCAAGACTCCTCAAAACTCTTCAACACTGGCCAGACTCTTCAATACTCGAGAGTTCGTGCCCAAGCTCAATCGACCCAAGGCACCCAAAAGAGCCTACACGTGCAATTTGACCAAGTCAACATTGCTTTGGAGGGAATTTTAGGAGGGAAATGAGGCGTTTGAGAGGGTAGAAGTCTTTATAAAGACATTTCTCCGCCCATTTTTTCTCATTCCATTTAGTTTCATGAGTCATTTCTTCCTTGGAAGAGTGTTGTGTGTTGTCACTATGACAAGGTTTAGTTCATCATCATTTAGGAGGGGAATTGAAGGAGGCTTCATCATCATCAACTGGTTGTTGTGTGGAGGATTCAATTCATCACTCATTGTTGTGTGAAGGAGGATGTTGTGTGAAGAAGGTCGTTGTCTCAAACTCTCTGCGTTCAAAGTTTAGGTAACCATACTTGGGTGTTGAACCTTATGAGAGAGTTCATAGAGGGTGAGCTTAGTCACCCCGCTCTCTCACACCTTTCCACAAACTTTCTCTCCCTCCAAAGCCCTCTGAATGAGTACCAAGCATTGAGACGAATGTTATGTAGTCAACGATGACTATTTTGGAAAGACAGCACAAAACCATATGTAATTGTTGTGAAAATGTCTCTCTTTATCGATAATTTATGGGAGAAAGTCACTAAGGTTCCAGCAAGACCAAGCCCCTTGTGAAAGTGTTGAGGATCATGGATGGATACAAACCTCCAATGAGATACATTTATGAAGGCATGGGCAGGACCAAAGAGGCCATCAAGACTTTCTATAAGGGGGATTCATCTAAATATCTCCCTATATGGGAAATTATTGATTTCAGGTGGGACAAGCAACTACATTCATTGTTACATGCAATGAGAGCATATCTCAATCCGAGCATATTCTATGATGAGGGGTCTAAAATTCAAAAAGATCCCAAGGTGATGAGAGGTGTGATGATATCCATTGAGAGGATGTACCCAGATCAAGACACACAAGACCAAATCAATATGCAACGAGATATGTACAAGGAATCATTTGGCATGTTTGGATTTAGCTCAACCCAAGTCTCGGGGAGAAGAAAATGCCAAGTAAAATTAAATTTGTAAATAATTACATTGTAATTGTGCTAGTTTTCTTTTTCAAGTTTGTCATCGCAAAACTTGTAATCTTTGATTTTTTTTTTATAACAACCAATTGGTGGATAGATTGTGGCTTAGACACCACAACTACAAGAATTGGCCATCATAATTTTGAGTCAACCCTGCAACACTTCAATTTGTGAGCGCAATTGGTCAGTATTTAAGCACATCCACACCAAAAAGTGCAATAGGTTGGAGNGAGGATCATGGATGGATACAAACCTCCAATGAGATACATTTATGAAGGCATGGGCAGGACCAAAGAGGCCATCAAGACTTTCTATAAGGGGGATTCATCTAAATATCTCCCTATATGGGAAATTATTGATTTCAGGTGGGACAAGCAACTACATTCATTGTTACATGCAATGAGAGCATATCTCAATCCGAGCATATTCTATGATGAGGGGTCTAAAATTCAAAAAGATCCCAAGGTGATGAGAGGTGTGATGATATCCATTGAGAGGATGTACCCAGATCAAGACACACAAGACCAAATCAATATGCAACGAGATATGTACAAGGAATCATTTGGCATGTTTGGATTTAGCTCAACCCAAGTCTCGGGGAGAAGAAAATGCCAAGTAAAATTAAATTTGTAAATAATTACATTGTAATTGTGCTAGTTTTCTTTTTCAAGTTTGTCATCGCAAAACTTGTAATCTTTGATTTTTTTTTTATAACAACCAATTGGTGGATAGATTGTGGCTTAGACACCACAACTACAAGAATTGGCCATCATAATTTTGAGTCAACCCTGCAACACTTCAATTTGTGAGCGCAATTGGTCAGTATTTAAGCACATCCACACCAAAAAGTGCAATAGGTTGGAGCATGAGTGGTTGGAGAAGTTGGTCTTCATCTAAATCAACCTTCAAATGCTCACAAAAAAAATGTGAGCAAAGGATCTGGATCCAATTTTATTAGATAAGATTGATCTAGTCTTTGATTGGGTCTTGGAGGATGAATCTCCCACTCATGATTTGAGTTGGCTTGATAAAGAGACTCGGGATCTCCCTAATGTTCCATTCTCTCAAATGGAAACCCCGGACACACATGCATCACAGTTGTTGTTTTAATCTAGTGATGTTGGCACTAGCTCCTTAAGGGCTTATTCTAGGCATTCTTGTAGTCATGCATGAGACTCAAGATTGGACTTGGAGACACTATCTATTTTTATTTTTGTATTATGTTATGAGACTATAAGTTATGTAGTTAAATTGAGTAATATTTGTGAATTTGATCATGGAATCGTCTTTCAGTTCACTATTTTCATTTTGGATATAAATATGGAGTGTCAAATATTGTGTTATGATATTTTATGAGATGATCTTATGAATTTCTGCATAGACTGTGGTTTTATAACTTATATGGATTGGACAATGTAAATAGTATATTTTTTGTGTACAAAATTTACCATATTTTGAGTATTTATTCTCTTTGCCAAATCTGAAAAGAGTTGAAGAGTCTTCAAGAGTCACCAACATAAATAGTCTTAAAAGGATCCAAGTGTGACAACATTGAGCTTAACCATACTAATATTATTCAAGATTAAACATTTAAAATGATAACATGATGGTATTCAAATATTAACATTATTTATTTGACTTAGTACATAATCTAAAACACCAAAACAGTTCATAAGTATGGCAATATAGTTCATAATGACAAAATGCCCAAATTATGTCATCAATTATGATTCTGATTTTGTGCTTGAAGGTGAGTTTGCCACATTTCATGGCGTTGCTTGCTAGAACAATGGTGTGCCTTAAATGCATGCTCAATAAAGACACATTAAAGCTGCATAGAGCCACAAAGTTAGGAGCATAGTTATAATCACCTCTATGCAACTTATAATCTTCACCTGACACAATGCAAACCAAAGTCTCATAAATAGATTTTCCCTTCATTTGAAATAGCTATTAGAGAAATAAAGGTAGTTCATATATAGCTTATTAGCTTCAAGATCAATATACACTTTGAATCTCTACAACGGTTAACATACACTTCAATGGTAGGTAATGGACCGAAGTTAATGTTTAGTGCAAATCAAATAAAAGCCCATAGAAATCCAGCAAGCTCTTTCTGAAAATAACTATAACACATGGTAAGCAATACCACGCACAATGCAGGTAAAGGAACATATTATATGTTGAAAGCAATCAATTCAACCCATGTTAAAATGCCAAGGGTTTATTCGTATGCATGTAGTATGGAGCTTTTCACTTATGGCTGCAACCAGATATTGGTATCTGAAACAGAGGTGCTGAAATTACAAATTCAATAAACTGATTTTATCTTTAAGGGTAAGAAACAAGGGGTAACTGCTAACCTATCAAGCCCTGTAGCCGACGTGTAACGTGCTACTCTTTAAGCATATCAGTCAACATGGAAGCAGCAGCCCCCATTCTCACAGTAAAACTCCTCTCATAAACTTTCAATATAATGTGGTTTCCCTATAAAACTCCTCTCATCAATAAGATTATATTTCACATGTTTCATCTCTTCTTGTAAGCTAATAAAAAACACGACCCTTGTAAATTGGAGATGTCTTCCACAGGCATGTTTAAAATCAGAATATCTATCTAATCAATTAAAAGTAAAAGCTTTAAAAGCATGGACAATAAATAAATTGCAACAAGTTGTGAGGGCAAGTTTTGACATAGTCCCATCGTAAATGGCGTTATGACCATCATGCCATTAGAGACCTATAGTGTATGGCTAGAGGATTGTGAAATATGTATGAGAGGCTTTTATAGTAAAATGTGTAAAGATTAAAAAAATGAATATTGAAGTTTGAGTTACCTACTCACTAAGTTGCATAAGTTACAAAGAAACAAGAAAAATTATCCAAGATTATAAATCACAAGGCCCTACAAACATCCTAATGAATAAAAAAAATTATTGATAGGCAAAACTTTTAAAAGAAAATTAGGAAAAAATTCAAAAATTCATAGAAAATTAGCTTAACTAGTGTTGTCAAACTCTTTTCGAACTCTAGAGTCTTGAAGAGTCACCATTAAAAAGAGTCACTCCCCAAAGACTCCTCTGTAATAATCCCAACTCCCCAAGACTCCTCAAAACTCCTCAATATTCACAGGACTCTTCAATACTTGAGAGTCTATGCCCAAGCTTAGTCGACCCCACAAAGTGCCCAGAAAAGCTTGCACATGCGATTTGACCAAGTCAGCATTGCTTTGGAGGTAATTTTAGGAGGGACATGAGGTGTTTGAGAGGGTAAAAGTCTTTCTAAAGACATTTCTCCCCTCATTCTTTCTCATTCCATTTATTTTCATGAGCCATTTCTTCCTTAGAAGAGTAATGTGCATTGTCATTGTGAGGGGGCTAAGTTCATCATCATTTAGGAGGGAAATTGAAGGAGGTTTCATAATCATCAACTACCTACTATGTGGAAGCTTCACTTCATCACTCGTTGTTGTGTGAAGGAGGATGATGTGTGAAGAAGGTCATTGTCTCATACTCTCCACATTCTAAGTTCAAGTAACCATGCTTGGGTGTTGAACCTTATGAGAGAGTTCAAAGAGGGCGAGGTCAGTCGCCCCGCTATCACACGCTTTGCCACAAACTTTATCTCCTTCCAAAGCCTTCTGAATGAGTGCCAAGCATTGAGACGGATTTTTTTTCGCCAACAATGTCTATTTTGGAAAGACAACACAAAACTAGATTCAATTGTTGTAAAAATGTCTCTCTTTAAAGATAATTTATGGGAGAAAGTCACCAAGGTTGTCAGCATGAATTAGCCCCTTGTGAAAGTGTTGAGGATCATGGGTGGAGACAAAGCTCCAATGGGATACATTTATGAGGGCATGGACAGGGCCAAAGAGGCCATCAAGAATTTTTATAAGGAGGATTCATCTAAATATATGCCTATATGGGAAATTATCGATTTCAGCTGGGATAGGCAGCTACATTCACCATTGCATGTAGTGGGAGCATAACTCAATCCGAGCATATTCTATAATGAGGGGTCTAAAATTCAAAAAGATACCAAGGTTATGAGAGGTGTGATGATATCCATTGAGAGGATGTACTTGAATCAAGATTGTTATCCCCTAGCCTAGGGATAACTAAGGAGATCGTGTCTCGAGGCCCACGGGTCTTAGACATGGAGTATCGAGAGCCAGACGACTTGAGCATGGCCCCGGAGGGCCCCTCTTTTCTTCAATGCAGTCCATGTATTAACAGTAGCAGTGTCCATCACACCAGCATGGTCCTGAAGTAGCAATGAGTCTTGCTCCATGAGGCAATGAGTCTGGTTATCATGGTATGTATCACTCTGATTTTTGAAGCACTTGAACATGTTGTATTGAATCCTTCTTCATTTCATGAAGTTTTCTTGGAAATTATGCTCTTTGCCTCGTTCATACCTGGAAGGGTGACATGGTTCCCTAGTAAGTTGATTTTCCTTTAGGATGGGTTGCTACTGAGTGGATCTATGAAAATTCATCGTATGTTCCCTCCATACTTACCACTTTCCATCTTTATTCCTTCCATCTCCCCTATGAGATTGTCCTTCTTTCTTCTCGGTGCAAATATTCAATGACTTCTTGCTCCCGATTGGGGTTACAACATCCATTTGTGGGCTTTAAGCCCCCCATGAAGGTTCGAGCTAATCATTCCTTCATGTGTACCTGTCCACCGGGAAAAGTCCTGCAACAACAACAAGTATGCCCTCCAGGGGTTCATAAGTCACGGGTATCATAACATGTAAATCACATCCAATAATTAAATTACCCAAACATGTGCATCAAACCCCCCTTTAACCCAGACAAATGCTCAAAGACGTTATGCAATTTGACAAGTTAGGTTTGGAGAGAGTCTCAGGGTGTCCTATTGGGCTAACCTCTCTTATGTTTGGGGTGTTTCCAGGTGGAGTCTAGTCCAAGTCATGTAAGTGTAAGAGATGGCATGGGGTAAATATTTGGGCATGGGGTGCATGTGATAACAGGGAAATGTAGTCTTACCTGTGGGTGCCTTTGTGGAGAGCAAGCTGCACCTTGTCATGGATGCAATTTTTTCCTAGCCCATTCATTGCATTTTACTCTTATCTTTATTTCTTTTGATCTTTTTCTCTTGTGCTTCAAGGAAATAGTTGAGAGCCACTGTCCTGGCTTGATGACCAGAGGTGACAGTGTTATCCACAAGCATTTCACGTAAATGAGAAGGTTGGCTCGTGATGATACCCCCTTTCTCTTGGCTATGCCACAAAGAACCACTACCCTGGTTTGGTGACCAGATATGTGGTAGTGTCATACCGCTACATGCCCATGGTCATAATAGGTCGGCTCATGATGAGACCTCCTATCCTTCAACTAGTACCTTGAGTGTTTATGTTATCTTGTGGGCAGGTACACTTCATCCATTACATTTGTTTCATCTCTTA
>SNQJ01S0040569.1:54374-64821 GCA_010110895.2 Picea sitchensis | reverse complement strand
ATTTTAGGGCTAACCCACTTCTAACCACTTGTCAACTTAGTAATTTCTCCATTAAATTTATTATTTAAATAATTTCTTTCGTATTCAATTTGAATTATAGTACACTAATCACTTCACTTTATTAATTACCTTCTAAAAATATTTTAAACCACTTTGACTACTTTGACCTTTTGGGACTTCTAGATGACTCATGAGGGTTCTCCAACTTCCTTCAAAGGTTGACATCAATGACAACCAAACTTAATCAACAATATCCCCCTTTGGCATTGATGGAAAAACTATGATGTAATACTGAAATCATGTCATGTAATACTGAATTTATATCACTCATGCTCCCTTGGAACCATGCCTTTGTCTCTGCATCTGATAAATCTCTCCCCCTTTGTCATCAATGGAAAAGGTATTTTCCATCTGAGGCTGATCCCCCTAACTGAAAATTCCTCTTTATGGTGCTTCCTCATGTACATATAAGACATATAAGATAAGCATTCAAAAGCATTCAGTTTGGAGTACAAATAAGTCTAAGTCTCTGGTGAAGATACTCAAAGTTTTCTCGTGGAAGTGGTTTTGTAAATATGTTTGCCACTTGTTCTTTTGTTCACACATACTTAACTCTGATGTTCTTTTCTGCAACATTTTCCCATAGAAAGTGATACATGATTGGAATGTGCTTTGTCTTGAGATACTGAAAGCACTTGTATTATCGTAATAGATTGGAATGGGCTCATCATACTCAACCTTTATATTTGTCATAGTTTGTTTCATCCAAAGAACCTATGTACACCATGATGTTTCTGCAATATACTCGGCCTCGTCTGAAGATAAACATACTGATGATTTTTTATTTCTTAGCCATGATACTAAACACTCACCCATGTAGAACTTTGCTCCACTGGTTCTTCATTGGTCATCAATACAACCTTCCCAATCTGCACCTGTGTAGGTAATAAGTGATAGATCCTTTCCTTTTGGATACCATAATCAAAACTCTTTTGTTCCTTTGAGATATCTAAAATTCCTCTTCACTGGTAATACATGTGATTCCTTTGGTTCCACTTGAAATCATGCCACCTATCCAACTGCCTGCATTACATTTGGTTTGGATGTTGTCACATATAGTAGGCTACCAATAATTGGTCTGTATTACCTCTGATTTGTATACTTTAAATCATCATATTTGCTCAACTTGAAACTGGTTTGCATGGGAGTGATAACTATTTTGAAATATTCCACTCCGGACCTCTTTAGCATTTCTCTGATATACTTGGTTTGAGAAATAAAAATTCCTTGTCTGCTTTGACGTATCTAAAGTCCCAAAAAGAAGAATAGTTCTCCAAGTAATGACATTTCAAATTCATTCTGCATATCCTTTGCAAATTTATGGCTTAACCTGTCATCATCACTACCAAAAATAATATCATCAACATAAAATTCAATTAATAAAATACTATATTGACTTACCTTGATGTAGAGGTTGATGTCTGCACTTCCTTTTCTAAACCCTACTTGTTGTAGATATTTATCCAGTCTATAGTACCATGATCTAGGAGCCTATTTTAGACCATACAAGGTCTTCTTTAATTTACACACATAATCTGCGTTCTCTGACAACTGAAATCCTTCTGGTTATTGAATGTAGACTTCTTCTTCAAGTTCTCCATTCAAAAAATATGATTTTACATCCATCTAATACACTTTAATATTTTTGGAGCATGCATAAACTAAAAGAAATCGGATTTCTTCCATTTTGGCAACTGGGGAAAATGTCTCTTCAAAGTCGATTCCTTCAACATGTGCATATCCTTTACATACCAATCTAGTTGTGTTCCTTGTAACCTACCCATATTCATTCAATTTATTCATGTATACCCACTTTGTGTCGATCACATTCTTATCCTTTGGTCTTGGAACCAATTCCCAAGTGTCATTTTTCTCTATTTGATCCAATTCTTCATCCATGGCCTTATTCCAAAATTCATCCTTATTGTCCTCTTCAAAATAGGTTGGTTCAATTGTAGATGAGAGTGTTCGGTGTGTTTGGTCTAGTGAATGGATTCTTCTTCTAGTCTCAACTCCTGCATCTTTGTTTCCGGTAATCTGATATGAAGGATGATTCCTCTGTACTCGTCTTCTAGGTGTCTTTGGAGGAACTTGTTGAACTTGCTCTTTTGCTTCTATCGGATCCTCTTCTATTCCATGACTGCTGCAGGCACTTGGAGAATTGTCTTTTTATTCCATGACTGTTGCATTAGTCAATAAATTCCTTTGAATTGAACTCTCCTCCATTATCATATCTCAAGCATTTGATTTTTGAATCCATTTCATTTTCAACCATTTTCTTGTAGATCTTGAAGTTTTCAAAATCTTTTGGCTTATTATTGAGAAAGAAAACTGCAGTCATTATTGTATAATCATCAACTAATAACATNTCAACTCCTGCATCTTTGTTTCCAGTAATCTGATATGAAGGATGATTCTTCTGTACTCGTCTTCTAGGTGTCTTTGGAGGTAGTTGTTGAAATTGCTCTTTTGCTTCTATCGGATCCTCTTCATATTCCCCTTCTATTCCATGACTTCTGTAGGCACTTGGAGAATTGTCTTTTTATTCCATGATTGTTGCAGTAGTCAATAAATTCCTTTGAATTGAACTCTCCTCCATTATCATATCTCAAGCATTTGATTTTTGAATCCATTTCATTTTCAACCATTTCCTTGTAGATCTTGAAGTTTTCAAAATCTTTTGGCTTATTCTTGAGAAAGAAAACTGTAGTCATTCTTGTATAATCATCAACTAATAACATAAAGTGTTTTTCACCTTTTAGACCCTTTTTTGTAATTGGTCCAACTAGATTAGTATGCACAATTTCCAATGGTCTTGTTGTTGAATATTCCTTTGATTTGAACCTGGTCTTTGTTTGTTTTCCTTGTTGACAATGCTTGCATAAAGTGTTGGTTGGTTTCATGATCTAGGGAATTTCTCTGAATTCTTCTCTTTTGCTGACTTTGACAACGTTATAAAAGTGTATGTGACCCATTCTTCTGTGCCATAGCCAACTTTCATCTTCCTTTCCTAGACAACACTTTTCATTTCCAATTTCACTTAACACATATATGTTGCTTGAAGTTCTCGCAGCTGTAGCAATCAATTTTCCTGGACCTTATTTTCTTATCTCACACTTTTGTGAATCAAAAGTAACTTTATGACCTTGGTCACACATTTGACTCACACTTGGAAGATTATGTTTCATATCTTCTACTAGTAGAACATTTTTTTCTTTTGTATTCTTGTTCCCAATTCTGACTGTTCATTTTCCAATGATTTTAGTTGAATCATCATTTCCGAAGGAGATTGATCCATCTCTTTCCTTTCTTAATGTAAGAAACATGTCTCTATCAACTACCATGTGTTTTGAACAACCATTGTCAACATACCAACCACGTTTCTTTTGCTTAGCTTGTAGAGAAAGTGTGCACTCTTCATTGTTGTACTGATTATGCTTTCTTATCCATGTCCTTTTCTGAGGTTCCTATCCGTGATTGTTGTTATTCTGTTGTGGTTCTCTAGGAGGGATGTCCATTCTAAAATATTTGGCCATGTGTCCAAAGTTGTTACACTTGTAGCATTCCACTTCAATGCTTAATGATTCAAAATTGTTGTAACTTATTATCTGTGTTTCACTAGGCCTTCTTGGATAACCCTTTTGTGTATGACTTTCAAATTTGTTTATGTTCCTATTTTTAGCTCTGCAATTCACAGCTTTATGTCCAAAATTATTACATGCATAACATAAACCAAAAAATATAATTTGATACATGGGAGTTGAAGATCTTCTGAATGAGGTGCTCTTATGAATCCTTCTTCTTCCTGAGACCTATATGTTTTTGTCAATCGTTGATTCTGAAATTTGAATCTTCTCGATGAAGGAGTGTCCCTGTAATTTTCTCTGTAGACCTTCCTATCCCCTCTGATTATTTCTGCATAGCTTTTTGGATATGTTTCTTGTTATGTTGTTTTTGAGCTTGATCCCTTTTCTGTCTGATTACATCCAAGTCCAGACTTGTCATGATTAGACCTTTGACTGTTGATAATGTCATTCAAAATTTTTGAGTCATTTTGCATATATTTCTTTTGAAGATCCTTTCTTAATGTGACAATCTCTGCTTCCAAATTTTCAATGATCCCGTCTCTTCCTTCTAGTTGTTCTTTGAGTGCTTCTTCAATTATTTTATCTTCTTCAATTTGAACCTTCAATTTTGTGATCATTTGTTCTAATTACTAAGCGTCTTCTTTCTTGTCTAGTTCCGCTTGTAGCTTCTTGTTTTTCCTCTTTTCTCTTCTGATAAATTATATGACACTCAACAATTCCTCTCGGTAGTTAACTTTTGCCTCTTCAATTTCTTCTTCGAATTCTTCATATTATTCTTCGACTTCTTCATATTCTTCTTTGGAGGTTCTTTATCAGAGTCTTCTACTACCATGAATAGAACTCTTTCTGTCTCGCTGTCACTAACTTCATCTACATCTGATAATGAGATGTCTTCTTTGGTGCATAAGATTTTCTTGAAAACTTTCTTTGTGGTTCTTTTTCCTTTATATGTTTTTTTTTTTTTTAGTAACCTTCATCATTTTCTTTTTCTTATGAGGAAATTTGTTATAAAAATGACCAATACCATCACAATTAAAAATAAATAAAGGAAGCTTACCTCTATACCTTCTGTTGGTTCCCTTGTTCAGTCTTTTGAAAAATTTGGCCACTTATTCATCATCTTCTGAGACGTGACTATTGCTGCTATGTTATTTTTATTGTTACTTTCCCTTTTTCTTTGATCTTTTGGATGCTTTGAAAGATGATTCTTTTACATATGGATTTTCCTGTTCAGTTCTCATTTCATATGCTCTGAATATTTCATGTAGTTCATCTATTCTTATTGAGTTTAGATCTACTCTTTCTTCTATTGTTGATATCTTAGGGTCAAATATCATAGGAAGAGATCTTAGTACCTTTTGAACAATTACAGATTCTTGAATTTCTTCTCCCAATCCCATGATTGTATTTATTATTTCATCGACTTGTAAGAAGTAAGATGCAATATTCGCATCTTCCTTGATCTTTCATTTTTCGAACTGACCTATGTAAGTTTGAAGGTTTATTGCTTTGAATTTTAAATCTCCTTCATAAATATTTCGAAGTTTGTCCCAAATCTCTTTAGCGGATTTACAATGTGAAACTTTGATGAATATCGTTTCACCAAGAATATTGATAATGATTTTCTGCACATGAGCTAATGAAATTTACCCCCACACTGAGCAATTCAATTCAGCCAAGAGCTTGGCTAAACCCTGACCTTTAACCAATTTGGTAGGCTTGATTTATAAATCAAATTCAAGTATTTTAGCAATCCATTTGCTGCGTTTTCCATCAAGATCAGGCTGAATAAGAATTTATTTTACAACAACTGAAGGAACTTAAGCAATAACTCTTGAATGGAGCACATAAACCCTGAAGGACTTAAGATATTTAACCAATGCATAGGCTTGCTTATCCATGAGGTCATACTTTAGTTAATCATCTCTCAATGCCCTACTGAAAAAGGAAATGGGTTTTTCTAAGCCTTCAACGTTCTTCTGTAATAGGACTGATGCTACTGTATCAAAAGAGGCAAAAGAAAAAATAAGAAAGTCTTTGGAGTAGTCGAGGCTGACAAGAACTGGGGCTTTTGTCAAGGATTTATTTATTTGATCAAAAGAATCACGAGCCTCAATAGTCCATTTGATTTCACTATCCTTCCTAAACATGGCTATGATATACTTAACCAACTCAACAAAATTTGACACAAATCTTCTCAAAAATTTGATTTTTCCAGAAAAGATTGTACCTCTTTTTTAGATATAGGGAGTGACAAAGTTTGTATAGCCTCAACCCTATTGGAATCAATCCTTACTCCTTCATATGACATGATATGCCCCAATAATTTTCCTTCTTTCATGGCAAACAATGATTTTTTTGGATTTAAAGAGAGGCCAAATTTTCTGCATTTCAAGAAAACCTTTGTTAAATGATCACAGTGTTCCTTATCAGACTGATAATACACAGTTATTTCATCCAAATAGATAACAACAAACTTATCCTTTTCTCCAATAAATTCTATGCCCATAGCTCACTGAAAAGTTACCCCTTCGTTCGTCAAACCAAAGGGCATCTTGTCGTACATAAATGTCTCCCATGGAGTGGTGAAGGTTGTCTTCTCCCTGTCCTCTCAAAAAATAGATACTTGATTGTATCCAGAGAATCCATCAACCATAGACATTCTATCTTCTCCTATCACCTTCTATAATATGTGCTCCATGTTGGGTAAAGGATAATTATCCTTTTTTGAGCTTCTGTTCAAATTTTAGAAATCGACACAAAGTCTGATTTCCCCATTATTTTTTCTTACTGGGACCAAACTGGCTACCCATTCAGAATACCTCAAAGGAATGATAATTTTTTCATCTAAAAGATTCTTAACTTCTTTCTCCATAACAAGAAGAAACATAGGATTGATTTGCCTCAACTTTTGCCTGAAAGGTTTGGTGTTTTCTTTTAATGGGATCTTGTGCTCTATTATGCTTGTGTCATAAGTTTTGAGATCTTCATAAGTCCAAGAAAATACGTCAGAAAATTCTTTCAACAACTTAGTATATTATGCCCTCTGCTTTTCTGATAGGCTTCTTGACAGTTTGACGTATTTTGGATCTTTTCCAGTGCTCACATTGCACTCAGTGATATCAACATCATTAGTGGATACCTTCCCTTTCAATGCCACATCATTCCCATCAAATAATCTTTCCAAAGGAACTAGTCCCTTTGGTATATGATTGCTACGCAACTGCACAATATGATGATTAGCAATTTTATTGAGGAAAACATCAGCATGAGGAGTGATTTTTAGATCGTGATCCTGATCAATGTGCAATGCAGAAAATTCATCAATAGTGTCAAGAAAAATTTTAAGTTCTAAATCATCTTCAAATACCTTCTAATATTTTACAATGTCTGGTATAGAAGGACTGTATTTGACTTCTACATCATACTTGATTTTTGGTGGTATGGGAATTCTGAAGTTGCTTGCTGATACAGCCAAAGAATCAACCATCGTATTCTCTTCTCTAGGAATGAATGATATATTAAAAGCAAAGAACAAACTATCCACTAAATCCCATACTTCATTTTTGTAAGATCTAAGCCTAGGATGCTTTGTTTGATAAAGATTTTTAATTTGATGGACTATCAATTCAACATCCCCAAATACTGACAGCTCCTCTATCCCCCTGTATTTTTCTTCCCTCAAACCCAAAACAAAATCCTCATACTCTGCCACATTATCAATAGTCTCAAATTCTAGTTTATGTGACAAAGATATAGTTTCTTGAGTTGGTGAGACAAAGATCACCCTAGCACCAACACCTTCCTTAGAAGAGGATCCATCAAAGAACATCTTCCAAACAGAAGTAGTTAGAGGAGGCTCTTCAGAAAAGTTGATGGAATTTTTTCTGATTTCTAAAGGGGCTTCTGGGGCATCGGTGAGCTACAAAATACTATATCCTAGATCTGTATCAAAAGAAAAAACAGGGTGATTGGCGGGGTTTGCTTCATCACTAATGATGTAATCCAATCAGGCTTCCCTATAAATTCTTCTATGCTCTCCCCCAAAAATAGGAATAATAGCATAATATAGATCCATTTGTAAGGTTCCCCCAAGTCTTTTTATCCAGGATATTGATAAGAGCATACCAAACTTGGGGGGAACATCAACAACTATGATATTCATAAGTATACTCTTCATGGGTAGCTGAAATAAGGTCACCACCATATCCTTAATGACTCCAAGACATTTGAATTTTGTAGAATCAAAAGAATATAAATCATGATAGGTCTTTGTGATTTCTAACCCAAGTTCATCCATAACAGATTTTGGCATATGATTGTGGGATGCCCCTAAATCCATGAGACAATTGTGTAGCACCTTATCATGTATATTCAGTGAAGTATAAAAAGGTGGGGATGAGTCATCTCTGTCTTCTATCAAAGGACCTAAAATCACTGTTGGTTTTTCATCTTGCAGATTTATGGAATCGATGGCATTTGGAGATGATTTTGGCTGTAACATTTTGGATAAATATTTTCTAAAATCCTCATTTTTTATCAATTCTAAAAAAGGTACAGGGATCTTTATTTTCTGGATCTCATTCTCAAATCTGAAGGAAGGGGAAGGCTTCAAGATCTCTTTGGTTTCAGGAGGAGGATCTCTGATCAGAGCTTGTGGGTTTTGAGAGTTGTTTTCCTTGCTTCTCAATGTCACAGCCCTAGCAGGATCTTCTTTCTGAAGAGGCTGATTAGGGGCTTCAATTTTTTCTGCATTATTCTTATATCTCAAATTATATCTACCAAGATTCTCCTTTGCTTTCTCCCCCTTTCTTAACTCATTAATTTGAATATGCATTAAAGATTGCTCATAAGAGGATTGAGTCAAGTGTGGGGATGGGGAAGTATCAAATAAACAATGAATCTCAGGATCAACTTCAACCTCCTCTTCTTCTTCATCTTCCACTAAATTATTTTTCAAAGGAACTTGTACCCTTTGATCATCTCTCTCTCTGTTTCTGGGAAGGATTTGGGGAGCATTGTTGGGTCTCCTGAAATTACCTCTGTTTTCAGTGTTTTGAGCATTTCTATATGGCTTTCTTCCTTTTTATTTCAATTTCTCAATTTCAGTGGAGAGCGATTTTACTAATTTGGTTAGCTCTTCTACTTGAGAATGGACAACAGAGGAGTTAGAAGTTGAAGCTTCAACTTTTTTTTTTCTCCTATTCCTATCAGATTTTCCCCTGAGTTTATCTGATGCCATTATGTTGGATTCTACCTCTAAGGAAACATATTTCATATGAACCAAGGAAGGTGACCTTCTTTCCCTCAAAAGGAGGCAGAATTTGGAATCAAAAGCATTGGCATAAGTGATTTTTTCCATGGTTTCAGTGGGTTTGATCTCATCAGGGATTTTCTTGTACATTTTCTTAAATCTTTTAGAAAAGTCAGAGACAGACTCTCCTTCTTTCCTTTTCAAAGTCCCAAATTCAGTGATGTAGTACAAAAAATCCTTTTTGTCACCCCAATGCCTCAAGAAGGCTTCATCCAATGCCTCAATACCAGTAATGGATCCAGGGGGCAGACTCCTAAATCACTTCCTAGCCTCACCAAACATGCTTTGGACGAAAAGCCTCATCCAAACATCTTCATTTTCAATATTTTGGTTATCTTCATAGCTATAGAAGGCAACAAGATGTTCCTCAGCTGTTACATATTCTTCTCTCGTAAAATTAGGCATGTATTTCAAATAATCTCCAGGGGGAAGAGCATTCAGTGGATGAGGTAAAAGTAGAGGAGCATATCTTGCAGCCACTATGGCATCCATCTTATTAGCAGGGGGGTTAACAACTACCATTTGATTTTGGATTATTGGTGAACAAGAAGGAGAAGGAAACTTTATTGTATGTATAGTAGGAGAGGAAGGAACGGATGAAAGGGGGGGTTCAGTTTTCACAATAGGAGGCTGAGTTTCTGAAGAGGATGGTAGGGTCTGGGAGGGAGATGAAGTTCCAACTTCTTTAGCAGCAATTTTTTTAAAATAAAGGGGTGTAGCAAAACCTAAAGTAGGGAAATATTCAAAACTATCAAGACTAAAACACTTCTCAATATCAGGGGAAGAAAATATATCAATGTTTTCCTCTTTAAGTTTAGTCTCAAAGGAAGAGTTTTCAACAGGAAACTCTCCAAAATCAATCTTTTTAGATTCTCCAACAAAAGATAAAGGTATCTTACTTGATAAAACAATTGGAGTATCAAGAGTAGAATCAGGCAACTGACCAGAAACACTTGTAGTAGCAGCATAATTTTTTTTTGGGAAGATTTTCCCTTCTTGATTATCTTCTATGGGTCAGCCTCAGGTGGTACCAAAGGTAGTTGTGTATTTGATCTCTTCTATCTTCCTTTAGGTGCTAGAGATGAAATAACAGAGTCGTTAGGTGCAGTCTGCAATCTTCGAAGCACTGAGTTCTAATGCACCTTTAGAACTAGAATACTGTGTCGTTTTAATTCCAGGGAAAAGTCTTCAAATCCTCCCCGGAAACAACACCAATAATGTTAGCACTAGGAGTCACCTTCAGATTGCATGGAAGGAAAGCCCAATACCCATAAAGTTATATGTGAATGAAAGAGTGTTTTAACGGGTCAAATGGAAAAGGACTCAAATGGTAATGTTCTAACTTAGACAACAGGGATAGCATGCACCAACAATTAAGGTCTTGGATAAATTCTACCAGTAGTTTGGGAGTAAGTATGAATAGAGGGAAGACTTGAGTGAGAGGAGTGTAGGGACTGCTGCAAACATTAGGTCTACAAAAGTCTAA
>SNQJ01S0040569.1:39979-54324 GCA_010110895.2 Picea sitchensis | reverse complement strand
CTTAATGTAAGAAACATGTCTCTATCACCTGTCATGTGTTTTGAACAACCATTGTCAACATACCAACCACGTTTCTTTTTCTTAGCTTGTAGAGAAAGTGTGCATTCTTCATTGTTGTATTGATTATGCTTTCTTATCCATGTCCTTTTCTGAGGTTCCTATCCATGATTGGTGTTGTTCTGTTGTGGTTCTCTAGGAGGGATTTCCATTCTAAAATATTTGGCCATGTGTCCAAATTTGTTACACTTGTAGCATTCCACTTCAGTGCTTAATGATTCAAACTTGTTGTAACTTATTCTCTGTGTTTCACTAAGCCTTCTTGGATAACCCTTTTGTGTATGACTTTCAAATTTGTTTATGTTCCTGTTGTTAGCTCTGCAATTCACAACTTTATGTCCAAAATTATTACATCCATAACATAAAACAAAAAATATAATTTGATACCTGGGAGTTGAAGATCTTCTGAATGAGGTGCTCTTATGAATCCTTCTTCTTCCTGAGACCTATATGTTTCTTTCAATCGCTGATTCTGAAATTTGAATCTTCTCGATGAAGGAGTGTCCTTGTAATTTTCTCTGTAGACCTTCCTATCCCCTCTGATTATTTCTGCATATCTTTTTGGATATGTTTCTTGTTATGTTGTTTTCGAGCTTGATCCCTTTTCTGTCTGATTGTATCCAAGTCTAGACTTTTCATGATTAGACCTTTGACTGTTGATAATGTCATTCAAAATTTTTGAGTCATTCTGCATATATTTCTTTTGAAGATCCTTTCTTAATGTGACAATCTCTGCTTCCAAATTTTCAATGATCCCGTCTCTTCCTTCTAGTTGTTCTTTGAGTGCTTCTTCAATTATTTTATCTTCTTCAATTTGAACCTTCAAATTTGTGATCATTTGTTCTAATTACTAAGCGTCTTATTTCTTGTCTAGTTCCGCTTGTAGCTTCTTGTTTTTCCTCTTTTCTCTTATGATAAATTATATGACACTCAACAATTCCTCTCGGTAGTTAACTTTTGCCTCTTCAATTTCTTCTTCGACTTCTTCATATTCTTCTTTGGAGGTTCTTTATCAGAGTCTGCTACTGCCATGAATAGAACTCTTTCTGTCTCACTGTCACTAACTTCATCTACATCTGATAATGAGATGTCTTCTTTGGTGCATAAGATTTTCTTGAAAACTTTCTTTGTGGTTCTTTTGCCTTTATATGTTTGGTTTTTTTTTTAGTAACCTTCATCATTTTTCTTTTTCTTATGAGGAAATTTGTTAGAAAAATGACCAATACCATCATAATTAAAAATAAATAAAGGAAGCTTACCTCTATACCTTCTGTTGGTTCCCTTGTTCAGTCTTTTGAAAAAGTTGGCCACTTATTTATCATCTTCTGAGATGTGACTATTGCTGCTATGTTATTTTTCTTGTTACTTTCCCTTTTGCTTTGATCTTTTGGATGCTTTGAAAGATGATTCTTTTACATATGGATTTTCCTGTTCAGTTCTCATTTCATATGCTCTGAAGATTCCATGTAGTTCATCTATTCTTATTGAGTTTAGATCTACTCTTTCTTCTATTGTTGATATCTTAGGGTCAAATATCATAGGAAGAGATCTTAGTACCTTTTGAACAATTACAGATTCTTGAATTTCTTCTCCCAATCCCATGATTGTATTTATTATTTCATCGACTCGTAAGAAGTAAGCTGCAATATTCCCATCTTCCTTGATCTTTCGTTTTTCGAATTGACCTATGTAAGTTTGAAGCTTTATTGATTTGAATTTTGAATCTCCTTCATAAATATTTCGAAGTTTGTCCAAAATCTCTTTAGCAAATTTACAATGTGAAACTTTGATGAATATCGTTTCACCAAGAATATTGATAATGATTTTCTGCACATGAGCTAATGAAATTTACCCCCACACTGAGCAATTCAATTCATCCAAGAGCTTGGCTAAACCCTGACCTTTAACCAATTTGGTAGGCTTGATTTATAAATCAAATTCAAGGATTTTAGCAATCTATTTGCTGCGTTTTCCATCAACATCGGGCTGAATAAGAATTTATTTTACAACAACTGAAGGAACTTAAGAAATAACTCTTGAATGGAGCACATAAACCCTGAAGGACTTAAGATATTTAACCAATGCATAGGCTTGCTTATCCATGACGTCATACTTTAGTTCATCATCTCTCAATGCCCTACTGAAAAAGGAAATGGGTTGTTCTAAGCCTTCAATGTTCTTCTGTAATAGGACTGATGCTACTGTATCAAAAGAGGCAAAAGAAAAAATAAGAAAGTCTTTGGAGTAGTCGGGGCTGACAAGAACCGGGGATTTTGTCAAGGATTTATTTATTTGATCAAAATAATCACGAGCCTCAATATTCCATTTGATTTAACTATCCTTCCTCAGCATGGCTATGATATACTTAACTAACTCAACAAAATTTGACACAAATCTTCTCAAAAATTTGATTTTTCCCAGAAAAGATTGTACCTCTTTTTTAGATATAGGGAGTGACAAAGTTTGTATAGCCTCAACCCTGTTGGAATCAATCCTTACTCCTTCATATGACATGATATGCCCCAATAATTTTCCTTCTTTCATGGCAAACAATGATTTTTTTGGATTTAAAGAGAGGCCAAATTTTCTGCATTTCAAGAAAACCTTTTTTAAATGATCACAATGTTCCTTATCAGACTGAGAATACACAGTTATTTCATCCAAATAGATAACAACAAAATTATCCTTTTCTCCAATAAATTCTATGCCCATAGCTCGCTGAAAAGTTACCCCTTCGTTCGTCAAACCAAAGGGCATCTTGGCGTACATAAATGTCTCCCATGGAGTGGTGAAGGTTGTCTTCTCCCTGTCCTCTCGAAAAATAGATACCTGATTGTATCCAGAGAATCCATCAACCATAGACATTCTAGCTTCTCCTGTCACCTTCTATAATATGTGCGCCATCTTGGGTAAAGGATAATTATCCTTTTTTGAGCTTCTGTTCAAATTTCAAAAATCGACACAAAGTCTGATTTCCCCATTCTTTTTTCTTACTGGGACCAAACTGGCTACCCATTCGGAATACCTCAAAGGAATGATAATTTTTTCATCTAAAAGATTCTTAACTTCTTTCTCCATAACAAGAAGAAACATAGGATTGATTTGCCTCAACTTTTACCTGAAAGGTTTGGTGTTTTCTTTTAATGGGATCTTGTGCTCTATTATGCTTGTGTCATAAGTTCTGAGATCTTCATAAGTCCAAGAAAATACGTCAGCAAATTCTTTCAACAACTTAGTATATTATTCCCTCTGCTTTTCTGATAGGCTTCTTGACAGTTTGACGTATTTTGGATCTTTTCCAGTGCTCACATTGCACTCAGTGATATCAACATCATTAGTGGATACCTTCCCTTTCAATGCCACATCATTCCCATCAAATAATATTTCCAAAGGAACTAGTCCCTTTGGTATATGATTGCTATGCAACTGCACAATATGATGATTAGCAATTTTATTGAGGAAAACATCAGCATGAGGAGTGATTTTTGGATCATGATCCTGATCAATGTGCAATGCAGAAAATTCATCAATAGTGTCAAGAAAATTTTTAAGTTCTAAATCATCTTCAAACACCTTCTAATATTTTACAATGTCTGGTATAGCAGGACTGTATTTGACTTCTACATCATACTTGATTTTTGGTGGTATGGGAATTCTGAAGTTGCTTGCTGATACAGCCAAAGAATCATCCATAGTATTCTCTTCTCTAGGAATGAATGATATATTAAAAGCAAAGAACAAACTATCCACTAAATCCCATACTTCATTTCTGTAAGATCTAAGCCTAGGATGCTTTGTTTGATAAAGATTTTTAATTTTATGGACTATCAATTCAACATCCCCAAATATTGACAGCTCCTCTATTCCCCTGTATTTTTCTTCCCTCAAACCCAAGACAAAAGCCTCATACTCTGCCACATTATCAGTAGTCTCAAATTCTAGTTTATATGACAAAGATATAGTTTCTTGAGTTGGTGAGACAAAGATCACCCTAGCACCAACACCTTCCTTAGAAGAGGATCCATCAAAGAACATATTCCAAACAGAAGTAGTTAGAGGAGGATCTTCAGAAAAGTTGATGGAATTTTTTCTGATTTCTAAAGGGGCTTCTGGGGCATCGGTGAGCTACAAAATACTAGATCCTAGATCTGTATCAAAAGAAAAAACAGGGTGATTGGCGGGGTTTGCTTCATCACTAATGATGTAAGCCAATCAGGATTCCCTGTAAAGTCTTCTATGCTCTCCCCCAAAAATAGGAATAATAGCATAATAGAGATCCATCTGCAAGGTTCCCCCAAGTCGTTTTATCCAGGATATTGATAAGAGCATACCAAACTTGGGGGGAACATCAACAACTATGATATCCATAAGTATACTCTTCATGGGCAGTTGAAATAAGGTCACCACCATATCCTTAATGACTCCAAGACATTTGACTTTTCTAGAATCAAAAGAATATAAATCATGATAGGTCTTTGTGATTTCTAACCCAAGTTCATCCATAACATATTTTGGCATAAGATTGTGGGATGCCTCTGAATCCATGAGACAATTGTGTAGCACCTTATCATGTATATTCAGTGAAGTATAAAAAGGTGGGGATGAGTCATCTCTGTCTTCTATCAAAGGACCTAAAATCACTATTTGTTTTTCATCTTGCATATTTATGGAATCGATGGCATTTGGAGATGATTCTGGCTGTAACATTTTGGATAAATATTTTCTAAAATCCTCATTTTTTATCAATTCCAAAAAAGGTACAGGGATCTTTATTTTCTGGATCTGATTCTCAAATCTTAAGGAAGGGGAAGGCTTCAAGATCTCTTTGGTTTCAGGAGGAGGATATCTGATCAGAGCTTGTGGGTTTTGAGAGTTGTTTTCCTTGTTGCTCACTGTCACAGCCCTGGCATGATCTTCTTTATGAAGAGGTTGATTAGGGGCTTCAATTTTTTCTGCATTATTCTTATATCTCAAATTATATCTACCAATATTCTCCTTTTCTTTCTCCCCCTTTCTTAACTCATTAATTTGAATATCCATTAAAGATTTCTCATAAGAGGATTGAGTCAAGTGTGGGGATGGGGAAGTATCAACTAAACAGTGAATCTCAGGATCATCTTCAACCTCCTCTTCTTCTTCATCTTCCACTAAATTATTTTTCAAAGGAGCTTGTACCCTTTGATCATCTCTCTCTCTATTTCTGGGAAGGATTTGGGGAGCATTGTTGGGTCTCCTGAAATTACCTCGGTTTTCAGTGTTTAGAGCATTTCTATATGGCTTTCTTCCTTTTGATTTCAATTTCTCAATTTCAGTGGAGAGAGATTTTACTAATTTGGTCAGCTCATCTACTTGAGAATGGACAACAGAGGAGTTAGAAGTTGAAGCTTCAACTTTGTTTTTTCTCCTATTCCTATCGGATTTTCCCCTGAGTTTATCTGATGCAATTATGTTGGATTCTACCTCTAAGGCAACATCTTTCATATGAACCAAGGAAGGTGACCTTCTTTCCCTCAAAAGGAGGCAGAATTCGGAATCAAAAGCATTGGCATAAGTGATTTTTTCCATGGTTTCAGTGGGTTTGATCTCATCAGGTATTTTCTTGTACATTTTCTTAAATCTTTTAGAAAAGTCAGAGACAGACTCTCCTTATTTCCTTTTCAAAGTCCCAAATTCAGTGATGTAGTACAAAAAATCCTTTTTTTCACCCCAATGCCTCAAGAAGGCTTCATCCAATGCCTCAATACCAGTAATAGATCCAGGGGCCAGACTCCTAAACCACTTCCTAGCCTCACCAAACATGCTTTGGACGAAAAGCCTCATCCAAACATCTTCATTTTCAATATTTTGGTTATCTTCATAGCTATAGAAGGAAACAAGATGTTCCTCAGCTGTTACATATTCTTCTCTCGTAAAATTAGGCATGTATTTCAAATAATCTCCAGGGGGAAGAGCATTCAGTGGATGTGGTAAAAGTAGAGGAGCATATCTTGTATCCACTATGGCATCCATATTATTAGCAGGGGAGTTAACATTTGCCATTTGATTTTGGATTCTTGGTGAACAAGAAGGAGAAGGAAACTTTATTGTATGTATAGTAGGAGAGGAAGGAATGGATGAAAGGGGGGGTTCAGTTTTCACAATAGGAGGCTGAGTTTCTGAAGAGGATGGTAGGGTCTGGGAGGGAGATGAAGTTCCAACTTCTTTAGCAACAAATTTTTTAAAAGAAAGGGGTGTAGCAAAACCTAAAGTAGGGAAATATTCAAAACTATCAAGACTAAAACACTTCTCAATATCAGGGGAAGAAAATATATCAATGTTTTCCTCTTTAAGTTTAGTCTCAAAGGAAGAGTTTTCAACAGGAAACTCTCCAAAATCAATCTTTTTAGATTCTCCAGCAAAAGATAAAGGAATCTTACTTGATAAAACAACTGGAGTATCAAGAGTAGAATCAGGCAACTGACCATAAACACTTGTAGTAGCAGCAGACTTTTTTTTTGGGGAAGATTTTCCCTTCTTGATTATCTTCTATGGGTCAGCCTCAGGTGGTACCAAAGGTAGCTGTGTATTTGATCTTGTATGTCTGCCTTTAGGTGCTAGATATGAAACAATGGAGTCGTCAGGTGCAGTCTGCAATCTTCGAAGCACTGAGTTCTAATGCACCTTTAGAACTAGAATACTGTGTCGTTTTAATTCCAGGGAAAAGTCTTCAAATACTCCCCGGCAACAACACCAAGAATGTTAGCACTAGGAGTCACCTTCAGATTTCATGGAAGGCAAGCCCAATACCCATCAAGTTATATGTGAATGATAGAGTGTTTTAACGGGTCAAATGGAAAAGGACTCAAATGGTAATGTTCTAACTCAGACAACAGGGATAGCATGCACCAACAATTAAGGTATTGGATAAATTCTACCACTAGTTTGGGAGTAAGTATGAATAGAGGGAAGACTTGAGTGAGAGGAGTGTAGGGACTGCTGCAAACATCAGGTCTACAAAAGTCTAAGGAAGAAATTTTCTAATCACAAGATCTTATTGACATCATAAACAAAGAAAGGTAAATAAACATCATGATAATATAATGATCAAACATCCACCATCACATCACCACAATAATTCATGTGAATCCTTCAAAGCATGAACATTTAGAAACTAAAGCAAATAGACTGGAAAGAAAGCTGATTTTTATTAGCCAAAAATTTTTAAGTCCAGTACATCACTAGATCATAGTCACTTCATCAAAATATTACAAAATAAAGGGATCCTTGCTCAACCATCCAAACCTACTAAAGCAATTGATCTATCTATTTATAACAAAAAAGGAGGCAACAGCTGGAGGTACGAGCTGGCCTCCTTCCCTTGAAAATCTCTTAAACATTTATTTTTCTAACAACTAAGAAAACAACCTATGTTATAAAATAGGAAAATGTTGGTGACTAATCTAGTCATGCTTCTAACTGTTTTGATCCTCTTTTTTTGCTTAGCTCTTGTTTTTCCATGTGTCCTTGTGGATCCTGTAGTTGTCCTCAGCATGCCAGGTGTTACTTCTGTAATTTTATCCATCATCAACTTATCCAAGGTTGTTGGCCTAGTCCTCCTAGATTATTGGTGTTTGCTAGAAACTTCCTTGAGTGGAAACTCTGGATAGCACACCCTAAAATGGAACAAGGAGAGAAGGTAGCGCCTGTAGGTAGCGCCCCTGTATTGCATATATGCACCATCATTTATCCTCTGTTGAAATATAAGGTAGCGCTTGTAGGTTGCGCCCCTGTGTTTTCCCTGTGTGTAAACCTGCTCCCTGCCAAATATTACGTAGCGCCTGTAGGTAGCGCCGATGTGTTGCATATATATACCAATTCTGTGCTCTATGTAATATTATGCAATGCCACTTACGTTGTGTTTGCATACAGGTTTGGGTAGCAATTCCAAAATGCAATGTCTTTGAATCTTGAACAAGTGCAGAGAAGATTATGTCCTTCCATTGATGACAAAACCATTTTACTTAGGTGCCTTGACTATGCCATAGGTAGTGATTTTACCACTGAGTGAAGATAGCGCTTAGCAAAAACTCAAAATTTGTATAGCTAAACACCTAGAAGCCTGTATAGATCGCAAAGATAGTATTTACATATTAGTTAACCCTCCCAAAAAGGAACAATCCACAAAAATGGAGCTTACCCCTTACCAACTATTTTGTCATCTTGACACTTAGCCTCACACTCTTTCTGGTAGAAAGAGTATCTTCAATTGACTCAATAGACTTCTTCTTCTTAGCACTGGCAGACTTCTTCAATGTAGTTGTGATATCCTTAGCTATTGTTTTTTCATATTCAATGGAAGCCTCAACCAACACCTGTAAATTCCTTTGGGCTACCTCATCTTGGAAATGCTTCAGTTCTTCCTTTAGCTTCCTATTTTGAGCCTGGAAACCTTTGTTCTTCCTATAGAGGTTCTGGAGCTGTCTATGTAGGGGTTGAGTCCTCCTTGATGCAAATATTGCCAAGTCAAGGGTATGCCTATAGCCATCCATAAGCTCTGTCATCTTGACTCTTTAAGACATGGCTTCCTTTTTCAATTTAGCCACTCCTTTTCTTAAGTCCTTAAGTTTTCTGATAAGTCTCTTGAAGGTCTGATCACCAGGGGGAGTAGATACATGCACAGTCTCAGTAGGCTTCTTCTTGTCCTCTTCTGCCCTCTGTATAGAAATTTTCTTGTGTGTTTCATCATCCTTCTCAAAACCCTTTCTTTTATGCTTCTTCTCTTTCTTAGCATCTTCTCCTTTGTTCTTCACAATCTCATCAAAATCTTTCACAAAGACTTCATCTTTCCTCTCCAAAGGTCTTTTGGTACCTTTACCCTTCTTCCTATGAATAAGGGTTTATGATTTATTCTCCACAAGATTTTGAATTCTTTTTCCTTTCTCCTTGTGCATAGGGGTTTCTGGTAAAGACTGCTCTTTGAAAACCTCCTTAGGAACTGATGACCTAGTGAAAGGTCTTTTACCCTTGATTTTGATTGTTGGAGGGGAAGATGGAAAGAGAATATTATTTCCTCTCTTATATGTAAACTTGGTAGAGGAAGGAACTTCTTCTAACCCTGGTGGAGGTGGGGGTGAGAAATCTCTATGTGGAGAAGGACAAGTCTCATCCTCAGCTTCCATGACCTACTTGCTGATTTCTGAAACACGGGCTTTTCCCTTTCTCTTTTTGTTGATACCTTCTTTAGTACTAGTGGATGGTGAAAGAACTGAAATCTATGATTGGGGAGTAGGTGTTGGGTCCATATTGAAGTGAGAAGTAACCACAAAATTCTCCCATGAAATATCTTTCTTTCCTAACTCTTCAGAGACTAACATTCTGATCAATCCAGAGTGGAAAAGGCTAGAATCCACATCCTTAGATTTGGATTTCACCCTATTTGACATTTTACCTATACTTCTCAATAGGCAATAAGGAACATTCATATCAATATTACCAGTAAAATGTAACAACAGTCTTATGTGGTAATGATACAAAGTGTAAATCTTCCTTCACAAGTAAAATATATCTGTATGATCTTCAAAATTCTATCAAATTGCTCGATCACTTGATTCCTTAGAATACTCTTAGACAACTCATTGGCTCGATATTTAGGCTTGAAGAGATATTTAACAAAGGGTGAACTCAAAACCATGGCATTGAACCACTTTTCACCTAAAATGGGAATCCTTGTTGTAGCTGAGATGGAGGTTTCAATTACCTCAAATTCCAAATCCCCAACTCTGGTTTTCTTGCCATCAAAATTTAATGCAAAATGTTTTTCTACCTCTTGATGGCCTCTCTGCATTTTTTGGCAGAAAGAGAGGCATCCTTCTCTTTGAAATGTCTCCCTTGCCATGGGCTCTGTGTCAAAAAGGCACATGTCCATAGGTTTTGTCCTACCTATCTTGCCACCTTTGTGTGCTTTCTTCGACTGAGGGGTCTCCATGACTAAAAAATGAGGTTTCTTGGGAGGCTTAAGGGATGCTAATGACCGAAAGCTTCAATTTAGGTTTCAAATGTACAAATATGGCCCTTAAAATTGGCAGTGCTTAGAAATCCAAGCTTGACTATGGGAAATAGACCTTTAGACTTGTACAGGCTTTTTAGAGCATAGACTTTGAAGGGGTGTTGCAACTCTTTTGTCACCTAAATGAGAAAAACATAGGTGCTTACAAGCTTAGTTGGGTTAGCTAATCAAGAAATCAGTAAAGGAAAGGGTTAGAAGAATAAACATAAAAGACTAAGCTAAGAATTAAAATAGGAAAGGAAAAAACAATTAAACTATTGTGCATAAGGACATAAGAACAAGAAACAAACAAGACTCATGTCACCAATGGAAAGGATTGTATTAGTGAAAAGAAAACACCAAAGAAAAAGGGAACTTTGGGTCCCTTCTTCCTCCAAGGGAGGGCTCTTGGACCCCCAAGATTGAGCTCTTCTTACAACTTGAAAACTTGAAAGAAATGGTGAAATAATCCCAAGATAACCCACTCAAAAGTTCATGTGGATTGCCCAAATGGAATGGTGATAGTATTCTCTTGATGAGAAAAGAGGTTTCCCTAAGAGAATAGTAGCATCATAACCTTGCAAATGAATTCCTTGAAGATGTAGTGCACCCATGGCCTTGTTTTATAGCACCACTTTGAGGTATTGTGTAACCATGTTTTAGTGTGAAAAGGGGTTGTTTAGGGCACTTTTATGTCTTTGACCAGCCACCCAGCCGGATCCAACCAAGATTTGGATGTCAAATTGATTTGGAAGTTGAACCAGAAGTGGGTGGGAGGCCAACCAACATCATAAATGCATTGTTCTTAGGTGTGTGCATCTTTTAGCGCCCACAGTCATGCATCGTGCACATGTGTGATTTTCCTGTGTTTCTTGATGGCGCATGTGCGTGTGCGCCTTGTATAGTCATAACGCATCCTGATTTTATAACTGGTTGTATAGTTTTGGACCTTTTGGAAAAAAAATTTGGTAATTTTGGTCCATGGGTGAACTAATAGCTATTTGAAGATGCTGGATTCCTAAAACCATTTGCCGACAAAATTTCAGTGATAATAGATGCCCCCTGATGGATGAGGTTAGGAGCATACAGATAGTCGAAATTCATCAATGTTTATTCTACTGAGAGTACCATTGTAAGAAAGAGTGATAGTGAGAGTATCAAGAGTGAACCGTTGGAGGGATAAGGGAACCTCTAGGACCCAACCTTTCGCAAGGTGTGGAAAATAAATTGTGTACAAACGAGGCGGGCATGCCCCATTCTCATGTCATGTAACTCAAAAAAAAGGGTTTTGTACAGTAACTGAAAATGTGTGTTGATGTAGACAACTGCAGCGCCCTCGGGGGCGGTTTTGATAAAGGCAGAGGATAATTATGATGAGGAACAATACTTTGAATAGTAGGCAATGACACCTGTAAGAAGTATCACGGATTATGTGGGCATTGATATCCCAACAAAGTTCAGAGGTCTTTGGCAAATATAAAAAACAACTGCAATAGTCGCAAAGTAAGACCCACCGTAACATGAGAAAGTGTTGATGTCGAATGTTATGGGGGTCAATGACAGCAAAGAGAAATGATGGTTCTCCTTGTGTCGTCCGAGACTCATCATTGTAAAGGTAATGAGAGTCAAGATAATGTCGACCTTCTAGAAACTGTGTTGATGTCGACAAAAAGGGAGATGCGACTCCAAGAAGCAACGGGCTTCGTGAAATCCACTAGGTGAGGTCAATAACTAAGGAGGTATATGAACAAAGTCAAGATGCGTGGAGACTCAAGAATTCCCTTGGTTGGGAATATATGTGAAGTATAAGTGGCCACAACCATTCAACTAGGTTGAGTGTCAGGGGGACAACAAGACATGGGATAAGTTGTGCTAGAGGCAGGACAATGTGAACAAACTCAGAGAGCAAAGGTAGGTGGCCTGTGGGATACTCAAAGTTTATGGACGATGTCAATAAGCGTAGGTGATAAGGAATTCCCCAACCAAAGGAGAGATGGTTTGCATTTGCCAAAAAGGAAGAAGGTCGCCAAAGGTGACGACAAAAAGCTATGTAAAATGATGGAAACAAAGGCTTAGTTACAAAAAGAATTAAAAAAAACCAGTCGGGATAATAATGTAGATACAGAAATGGGTGCCCTAGTGTTAGATGGCTCGGCCTGAGGATGGCGCAAGGTGGTTAAAAAACAAGTGAGGGGTTGGGTCCCCATAGGCGGGTTTTTGTAGTAGGGAAATGTATGGAGGGAAATTTGAAGATGGGAAAACCGATGGTGGATGAAATAGATGGTAAATGATGCTGCGAGAGTGCAGTAAAAAATAAAACCATGAGGAAGTGCCCTGGGAGTCCATTGGGTAGGTTAGCAAAATGAGGAGAAGGAGTATGTGGCTGATTTGCAACATGATGTAAGACTATCGAGACTCCCATCCCTAAAGTTTGAAACAACATGAGTGTCAAAGTGTCAAGGGGGGCTATGAATGGGACAACTCATGTGGGGGAGAGTGCTACCAGGTGACATTACCCAAAATGCAGTGGAGGTGATAGTACTACAGATTCAGATATAGGGACCCTAAAGGAAAATTTCAGAGGGTGTGACTGGAGATGAAATTGAGATTCAGAGGGAATGATTACATTCCAGTGTCGATTATATACCTAAAGGGGTCGCGCTGGTGTGTGATGACCAAGTACCTACACACATGACAACCAAATACCCGATGTGAACAATATCTAAAGATAATCGAACATATAACCGTTTATTTGATAATTTTGAACATGAGCATGCGTACTTGAACATGGGTGCGCGCCTGTGGGGAAAATAGTCGTGCATTTGAGGCAAAGTTGAGGGTGAGAAAACTTATCTCTTTTATTTTATTTTTTTATTTTTTTTGGGAGATTTTGGTATTTTTATGATGGTTAGTCGAGTAATGTATATGTGGATGAAGGTGATCATTTGGTACAATGCCAATCCGTTGGAGAGAGAGGGACTGGGCCCAACTGAGGGGGGCTATGAGGGATGACGAGCCGACATTTAGTGGTGCTTTGGCGGCCTATGGGCTGCTAAAGTTTTTTGAGTGCCCATTGTTGAGGGAACATGAGTATCTGCTGCAATTCTTGATCTCGATGTGGAGTACAAAGTTGCAGTGTTTTATTGTGCGTGGGGAGAACTTGGAATTATCTGTTGAGGAGGATGTCTATTTCTTGACTGGGCTCCCTTTTCGGGGAACCCTACTACCGGCCGATCCAGTGGTAGTTGGAGAGGGGAAGTTGGCTACCCTTTCCCGGACATATTGTTCGAGAGAGGATTTTATGTTTGGGTCAGTGGTGAGGATTGGGGTGATGGATGCCTTAGTACATCGTTGCATGGAAGCAATGGTTGTGAGAGTGTATGGGTCACTCGTGACTCAACGTATCAGTGGTGGCCAGCTGAGGATCATGCAGCGGGCTCTAGGGGGTGAGCATTTTGCCTGGGGCTTGATGTTGCATGCCAAGATGGTGGGACAACTCACCAGGTGTCGAGTGGCCGACTCAAGGGAGTTTTCCTTTGGATCTATCCTGGTGGCTTGGTTTTTAGAGAGGGTGCTGATGTTGTGCCTGAGAGTTTTGTTATACAAGGCGGGAGTGTGAGAGTTGCGACTACGGTGGTGGTTGACAATTTTGGTTCGTCATGGGGGTGGGGAGGGTGGTCACTACTTCACGACCGAGGTTTCACAAGTGTGGTATCAGATGCCACAGATCATATTGCAATTTCCATATAGTGGGATAGATGTTTGTGATGACCCTGAGATGATATTACCTGTGAGAGAGGTATTCGATCGTCGAGGTATGATGTGTTGGTTGTTGGTTTTGTTGACTTTTTTTTTAGATAGTATAGAATGTGGTTGACATTTGTATGGATGTTGGTGCTATCATGTGTTTGTTTGTGTAGATGTGGGACCGCGTGGACGAGAGGTCGAGTTGATCAGAGAACCAACTCACCAGGAGCCTGTGAGACCACCGTGGGGAGAGTTGCGAGAAGGGGAGAGGTGGCATCAAGAGGATGTTGGGGTGAGGCCCGGTGATGATGATAGAGCAAACCGAAGATGTCGTTATGATGACTCCAGGGTAGGTCCTTCACATGATCCTTTAGCCGAGGTCGGGGGAGAGTTTGATGATTTCCACCACTGACTAGAGGTAGTTCTATAGGGAGTGACTGAGAGGATGTGGTTGTGGATCCAGGATGAGGGGATCCTAGAGAAGTGTATTGGGTTGTCGACAGAGTTGCGTACCTTG
>SNQJ01S0040569.1:23745-34047 GCA_010110895.2 Picea sitchensis | reverse complement strand
TTGGTTTTGTCACCATGCAACATTGGGATCATCACCATGCTAATTCAAAATTTCTTGGGTATTATCACCTAGACTGGTGCATTAGCCTTGATTCCTTGAGTTAAATCCTCACTACTCTCTGTTCAGTCAGTTAACTGAAGACTAGTTGACTAGTTAACTCAACTAGGTGGCAGTTCACTCCTATAACTACCTGAGAGACTAGACTAGGAGGAAGTTCACTCATGTAACTACTTGTGTGTGTCAATGTCACTCTAGACCACCACTATGGTGCATTGGTTCTTCTCCAGTGTGTACTAATTGAGTTATACATAGTATATCATGTGTAAATTATTCATTATTCACAACAGTTAATGATAATTATTTCATTCTTTCTCTCCTTCTTCTTCTTTCTTATATTCTCTCTACAAATGTGTGTATCATTGTTTAGCTACATTTATTTTTTGCAGGTTCAACACATTTACATGGTATCAGAGTCGACAGACTGCTAAGCAAAAGCTACAAAACAATTTCTTACAGGTACAAAAGATTGAAGACAACGAAAAGAAGGAATTCCAAAAAGAATTCATTCTTACACCTTGCAACTATTTTGAATGGAAGGAGAAAATAGCCATACAACTCTAAACCAGAGGGTTGTATAGGTTAACCTTGAATACAGATACAAAACCGACATCAGCCATAGAAAAATCCAAGTACTTAAATTTCATTGATGAGGCACTCGAAGAAATTTGTAGTCTTATTTCTCCCGATCTCCTTTTTCACATATCTTCATGTAAGACTCCCAATGAAGCCTGGACCACGTTGGAAGGGATCTTTGGAAAAAAGGATGAGATGAGGGGACACATGCTAGAGGTGGAGTTGCTCACATTGGATCCAAAAATCTTCGACAATATCCAGGATTTCTTTAGAAAATTCAAGGATTTATTGTCACAACTCAAATCTTGCGGGGTTGATAAATCGAAGGAGGAGAAACAAATGGTTCTCACCATTCTCTACAAGCTTGGTCCTAAATTATTTGTATTTGTATCTACATTCCATACTATCATATTCACCTCTAGAGCCACCCGAAAGATTCCTTCTCATGGGGACTTTATCCAATCCCTGACACAAGAGAAAACCAAGTTCATCAACATGGGCACAATCAAAGGCCCAAGGGCGCATGCATTCACTATGCATGATGGCAACCACAAATATAAAAAATCTAAAGAAAAAGATAAAATACAATTCTAGCCATGCCTTGATTGCAATCAACTCTTCTCTTGATGCTTGGATCATAGATTCAGGAGCATCACATCACATGGTTGTCTCAGAAGCAGTATATTCTTTATTGGATGTATGAAAAGGTCCTCCTATTCTGATGGGGGAAAACTCTTATGTCGAAGTCACTGATAAATGAACGATTGAAATCACCAACGGAATCTTCGAGAACATGTTGTGTGTTCCCAAACTTTCTGTCAACCTTCTCTCCTGTATCAGATGAAGAATTCCTGCACCGTAAAGAAAGTCATCTTCACACCAAATTCTGTGGACATATACGACATGCAAACCAACTCCAGGGTTGCTACCGATGAGGTAAATCATCAGTCTAAATTGTATACTTTTTCTAAATTCATTGAACCTGATTCTTCTTTACTGCTTACTCAAGCTAATGAAAGTAGTAGGATATGGCACGAAAGGTTTGGACATCTGAATTTCAGATACATGAAACAAATTAGCAAGAACATATTATTTGATGGTCTACCAAACATCCATTTATCCAAGGGAGTATGTGTGGGATGTGTTCTCGGAAAACACCCTCAAGAGAAATTCGACAAAGGAAATTCTCAATGAGCTTCTGCACCTTTAGATATGATCCACAATGACCTTATGGATCCTTTTCTACATCCATCCATCAACAAAGCGAGGTTTGTTCTCATTTTTGTTGATGATTTCTCACGTTTTACATGGATCTACTTTCTCAGTAAAAAATATGAGGTCTTTCAACACCACAAAAATTTCAAATCCTTGGTTGAGACACAGTCTGAAAAGAAGATCAAAGTCCTCTGAATTGATAACAGGGGAGAATATGTAAATCATGAGATCCATAAACTTTTCCATAATGAAAGGATTCAGTTGCAGCATACATTTCCTTATACTCCGCAGTGAAATGGAGTTGTTGAGCGGAAAAACAGATCTCTAAAGGACATGGCATCTTGCATGTTGCATGAAAAGTCACTACCACATAGACTATGGGTTGAAGAACTTAATTGTGAAAAATACATCCAAAACAAATCTCCCCATATATCTATCAAGGATAAAACCCCCTACAAGGTTTGGAGCAGCCTCAAACTGGAAGTGACCCACTTTCACATTTTTGGTTCACGTGCATGCGCCAGGATTCCCTCTGAAAAGAGGAAGGAACTTGATCCATAGAGCACTAAGTGATTTTTTTTTGCTACCCCAATGGTGTCAAGGGATATAGGCTTATTGATCTTTTTTCAGACTGAATCATCATTGCATGAAGTGTCCAATTCTAGGAAAGTGTCTCGCATGCACCTCAACAATTGCGTATAGACACCTTCATTCTTCCACCTATCCTAGATGATGAACATGCACATGTTGACTCATCTTCAGATGATATTTCTAATTCATAGGACTCATATGATTCAAATTCAGAGTCAACACAGTCATATGCAGATTCTGAGAATCCAAATGCAGTTGCAGAGCCAAAGCAGAGGCCCAAGTGGGCACAGACTACTCTTCAGGCTACAGGGGATCTCGTTGGTGATCCATCCAATACTAGGAGGACTCGATAGGATTTCGAGGAGCTTCCTGTTGCACTCACTTCCACTGAACCATTTCCCTCCAGGAATATTTTCTTGGTTCAGTCTTTAGATCCATAGTCTTATGGCGAGTCTACTGGAAATCCCTTTTGGGAATTTTCCATGTAGGAGGAGTAAAACGCCCTCCTCGAGAACCAGAATTGGGATTTGGTTCCCCTTCCTTCTAGGAGGAAATTTTTCAGATGCATATGGGTCTACAGGACCAAGAGCGTAGAGGATGGACAGATCAGTAGATACAAATCCAAGCCCTTCGCCAAAGGCCTTCAGCAGGTTCATGGTATTGACTATGATGAGACCTTTGCTCCAGTATCGAATATGGATTTCATACGATTGGCACTTGCCATTGTGGAAACCAAATGATGGGAGGTCCATCATATGGATGTGAAGAATGCATTTCTTCATGATGATCTCTCTAAGGATATCTACATGGAGAAGCCCTAGGGATTTATACAGGACTCATCTTTTGTTTTTCGACTGAAGAAGTCTCTTTATGGCCTCAAGCGGGTTTCGAGGGCATGGCATGCCAAGATGGACTCCAACCTATTTTCACAGAAATTTTATACATTGTAAATTAGACCCAAATGCTTACATGCTCAGGATGGATGATATGCTTATATGTCGATGATTTTTTTATCACTGGGTGCTCGACTTCAACGATTGTTGCAGTCAAGAGGATTCTACATGACAGGTTTTTGATGACATAAATGGGTTTTCTACACTTCCTCCTTGGACTCAAGATTAGTCAGGATGCATCATGCATCAAACTGTCTCAGTCCAAGTATGCACGAGATCTCCTTAAGAGATTTCACATGTTAGAATGCAAGTCTTCTTTGACTCCTTTCCTATCAGGAGTCAAACTTGAGGATGGTAGGGAGACTCCATTGGTTGAAAACACACTGTACAGACAGCTAGTGGGGAGCTTGTTGTATCTCACACACTCCAAAACATACCTCTCATATGCAGTTGGTGCAGTTTCTAGGTTCATGCAGGAACCGCATGAGCTACATTGGAAAGCTGCAAAGCGTATCCTTCGATACGTACAGGTCACCATCACGTTTGGGATTCATTATGCAACAGAATCTACATTAGATCTCATCGAGTTTGCTGATTCTAAATGGGATGGTGATAGAACTGATCGCAAGTCCACATCTGGTTACTCACTCAGTCTTGGTTCGAAGCCTATCTATTGGTTGAGAAAGAATCAAGATTCCATTTCTCTATCTTAAGTCGAGGCAGAGTACAAAGGGGTAGTTAACATAACCATTCAGACTATGTGGCTACAACATTTTCTCACTGAGTTGGGAATTCAGTTTCATTGACCGATCGTCATCTGGCGTGACAACCAGAGCACCTTGAAGTTCTGCAGAGATCCAGTTCAGAGGCAGCGAACGAAGCACATAGAGATCCACATGCACTACATTCAAGACTTAGTACACGAGGGGATCATCGAATTATAGTTTTGTCCTTCAACAGAACAAATGACAAACATCTTCACCAATACCTTCAATGAGTATAAGTTCCATTCTTTGCGAAGTCATCTTGGAGTGAAGGACGCACTTGCATAGCAACTGTAGTTCTTCTTTTTAGATACATTGTACCTTGAGGGGGTTTTTCCCATGATGTTTTCCCTCTTTCCTCACTTTATTTTCAGTGTATATTTTGTATTTGGGTACCTAGCATGGCCTCATTGCTGGGACCCATTATTTATTTTCACCATAGTGATGTTGAAGGGGGGTTTTGGAGTTACTTCACACACACCTAGGATTTATTTTTCCTGATGTGTCCCTTGTTTATTAGTCATAATTAGTCATTATCCAGTCTCCTATATTTTAGGGGAGAATATTTTTTGTGGGTGGGAAATCCCTCCTACGGACTAGCACTAAGGGTTTTATCATGCATGCAGAAATGACCTAAAGATTCTTACTTTTTATCATCATCCCATGCCTAAACCCCCATTACTCATATGTAAATACAAGGCTCAAGATTTTAAGTTGACGTACCTTATTCTTCGTGTTTGATGTCGATCCCTTTTCGCGCTTGGTCGTTCTTTGACTACAACTCTCCTCCCAATGCTGACCTGCATTCACTAAAGACAAACAAATAACTCCACATGCATTTGATCTATGAACTAATGGGTTAGAGATTTAATCAATCATACAATCAATATTCCAATAATGAAAATCTCATATGGTGGGACAGGAAAAGCAATTATTTTATTAACTTCACAATGATACCTTACAATGATAAAGTCAGCTACTTCTCCTTGATCCTGGTCCTGGGCTCTTCTTCCACTATCTTCCAACTGCTTTTCCCTATACTTTTCTTTGCACAATGATGGCTAAAGGTTGGGACAAAGGGAATGCTCAATCGGGTATAGTTTCTTTACTATGATTCTCCTCCTTTCAAATGGGACCCCTAACCCTTATTTTATAGGCTAGAAGAAGCTATGTATTTGGTCGAGTGACTGGCCATGCATGGTCGAAAGGTTTAGTTAACTTACCCAAATTTGTGTGTTTCATCAGGAACTTTCATTTTTCTGTTCTTTTGTAGGTACACGCGGGCTGTCTTGGGTCAGCTACCGTGTACACGTGTGCAGTAATGGAGCAAGGTGTGTGGGTCTTTATAAAAGGAGTTTTTGTTCAGTAGTGTTTTGGCAAAGAAGGAATCTGAGATGGCCTGATGTCAAGTAAGCATTTCTAGTGCAAATTAGGGTTATAAAAGATGCCCCCTAATGTGTGAGGTCAGAAGAGTATCTGATGGTTGAAATACATTAATAATCTTCACCGATGTGCCGAACAAGTGAGCCCAGGGACCAAAAATCGGAAGGTGCGATCTGCAAAATAATAATTGTCTCACCGAGGCGGGCATACCCATGCTTGGGATAAAATAAAATCATGGATACCAATAAAATACAATATATATCCATGTCATATAACTATATAAGGTGTAGCCGCGAACAATACACAATGGATCTACATCTCAAAATCAAAAGATATACATATATAGTATCCATCTTCTAGAAGCTGATAAGGCTTGATGGCTGGAGATGAGGTCTTCAGAGCTCGAGAAACAACTTCAAAATCTTCAAAACTTGGGTAGGAGTGTAATCTGAGTGTACGACTTCACTACCCAGAGGTCTTCGATGGCTCGTCGGTCATGGACTAGAGAATCTTGATGATCAAGTTGAAGGCTTCATTGATTTCAAACAAAGACTTGATTGGACTTTGCAGAGGGCTAGGCATGGGGGCAAGAGACAAACTGCATAGGGGCCGACTCAGGCTTGGTAAAATATTCCCTTGGACAATAGCACGACAAATGATGAGACTCAGGAAACATGGCATTAACATAATTTTATGACGCAGGAGGCAACACAAACTCTCCATATGTTTGGAAAAATAACCAAATGGAGGAGGACACAAATCTATGTAGCAAGAACAACTTCCTAAGGTCATATTAAATTCTAGGGTTTGATGGAAAAATGGACCAATGTGCTTTATCCAAGGGCGACTCATTGTGTTTCCAATAAAAAAAAATACTTTTCCCTTCCTCTTTTTGGGGTATATTTGATTTTTTTTTGTCTTTTTCAATAATTTTGGAAAAAGAATAAAAGAATGCTACGTTACAAAGGAGGGATGAGTGTTGCAAACATATAAGTTAGAGGTGCAAGGACAATACTGATGTTGAAAGTAAGGACACTCGAGAAAAATCCTCCAGGGGCTAAAGGCATCAAGACACAAAGGCAAAGTGCTACAGGGCTTGCATATAAGGCATGCTTTAGATGGTTCAGTTGAGAGCAACATGGAGCCGGAATTAGTCCAAAGATGTGGGTATGAAAATGCGATTAATAAGACACACAATGGTAGCATCCTTCGATGTAAGTTTAAAAATCCCAGAGAAGGTAAGCTCGGTGGTTTTTCATATTTAGAGAGTCTGAAAAAATGTAAAAGGAGACTCCAATGGGGTACCTCTTTTGAAGGTAGTCTAGTCAGTTCGTAAAAGGGATAAACTAGCACTGACAAGACGTCTATTCAAAACCATTTTAAAGAGTGTGATAAAGACAAGATCACTTGGCCATTTTTTCATTTTTAAGGAGTTTGAAAAAAGCTTAAGTATGGACTCCGTCAGGAAGGTTCTTTTGGACCATTTTAACTAGTGTGAAAGAATAAGGTCACTCAACGATGTTTTCAATTTTAGAGAGTCTGAAAAGAGCTTAACTATGGACTCCGTGGGGGTTCCTTTTTCGTAAATTTAGTCCCTCAGGCCCGAAAAAGGGGGAAAATTATACCTGAGGGTACTCTTCTAGAGAACTAAAGTTCCTTAGAGTATACGTTTGTTCGTACAGGTTATCGTCCAGACTGAAAAAGGGGTAGACTACCACTGGATAAACGTGACTTCAAATTTCAGTTTAACGAGCATGAAAGGCCACAAGATCACTCGACAATCTTTTCATGTTTAGAGGGTATGAAAAGGGCTTAAAAGAAGACCCGTTATGTTTTTTGGGAGTCCCGAGGGTGAGGTCAAGAGTGAAAATGAATCATTCAATTGAGGTTCAAAATCGTAATTAGGAAAAATGAAAAGGACTCTCGAGCCTACATTCATTAGTGACAGCATGGACACCATAACGCAACCAGGATCTATCTAGGGCATCCATGTTCCGGTAAGCTCTACCACCAAATCACGACACTTCTAAAGCAACAATGATGGTTTTGTGTCGCAACCTAATGGGATCGATCCTATGGCAAAGGGATAAAGACAACAAGATACAAAAGTCAGGGTGGAAACCTAACCTATATGCTCAAGTTGATCATCTGAGGTTTTTCCCACGGACCGTCAAAATTGACCCAAAACTCCAAAAAAAATTCATGATACCTAATCATAACCTTCCAACGCAACTCCTAAATCTCTCTAAATGGTTTTCAATTTAAAGAAAATGATAAGGGGGGCCAAAAAAATGACAGAAAAGGAACCAAAAAGTCTATAAATAGAAGTCGACAGCTCATTATCACCATTGTTGATTTGGAAATTGACTCTGGAGCAAAAAAACCCCTTTGATAAAAGTGGTGATTTCGGGAGATACAGTGGACGAAATGACCATCCGTCTGGACCAAGTAAGTATAAACTCTCTCCTCTTGCAATTTAAATCTTTATTTATGCTTTTAGTTTCAAGTTTTTGGGGGATGTCGACCTTCAAAAGGTTAGCCCTAGGTCCATGTGGGTTTTCCTATGACAGGCCACGTGTACACTTGGGCAGAAGAAAAACTGCACGCGTGTACACGCGACTGTCATCATTACAACCCGCGTGGACCCTTGATTTGATGGAAAAAAATTTAAAAAGAAAGGGTTAACCCTCCTGAACTTGGTTTTTTACAGGATGTATGTTCACTGGAGGGAAAGAGAGCATGAGGAGATTAGTGAGTTGGTCGGGGAAAACCCCAATGATGTTGTTGCCTTAATGCAATGTGGGATGCTCAAGTTCTTCCTATGTCCTTTTATGCGGGCACAACCTAGGCTATTGAATGCCTTGGTTGATTATTGGCATCCCAATGTAGAGGCATTTATTTTAGAGGGGCAGTCACTGGTGCCTACTACAGAGGACGTATATTTATTGACTGGCCTCTCCAGGAGAGGGGAACCAGTCAATTTCTAGACATTTCCTTCGGGGCCTCATAACATATTGGAATTGATAGAAATTTATTGTGAGGCTGGTATAGACCGATCGAGCTCACAGGTGCCCATAATCAAGATCACGGATTTATCATTGTAGTCGATTATGTTGCTTATTGGGCGGATAACTGGTTCTGCGGCTCTACATCAGGTGTCCCGTACACAGATGAACTGTGCAGTCCAGTGCTTAAATGCACAGATATTTGATTGGAGAACTACACTGCAAGGTTGTATGAAGAGGCAGTAGACAAATTGTCGGTCGCAGACGTAGAGGAACTTTGGGTTCGGGACGATTCTATGCTCTTTCTTCTTTGAAAGAGTTCCTAGTTTCAGTCCTCGAGTGGTGGTATGAGGACATCAGGCCTCTCTTCCTGGGGTTTGCAGATGGGTAGTGTTACTACCACGACAGGGTGGTGGAAGGACCAATGAGTCCTTTGATTATGATTTATTTGCTTGGTTGTCACAACAAATCCCAGTCATAGAGGATTACCCTTATGTTGGGATTGATTTCTCGAGAGATCCTGAGATATCAGTACCTCCTGGCAAGGAGTGAGGAGAGATGGGTAAGTTTGCATCGTTTTTTTTTTGTTTTTTGTGAAACATATGTAATTTTTATGTTGTTTTTTTTATGTATCATTTTTTTATACCAGAGTATTTGACAAATATGTATCTATTATGTGCAGATGTGGGACCAGTGAGACCTGCAAATTACGCGAGGAACAAGCGTCATCCTCGGCCAGGGGCCGCACCTGCCACCGTAGGGGGACCAACAGCAGTAGGAGAGCTTCCATCCGGTGAGGCTGAGAGGGTTTTGAGACGAGCCGAGAAAAACTTTACCTCGCTCACCCACACATTCCCTATGGAAGAGATTGAGGATCTGCCACCATCTATGTAGCCTCATGTAGTAGGGACACCACAGATGTGGGTCCGACTGTTTCAGCATTTGGAAAACGTTGTTGATCATTACAACAGGGCCCAGAGGCCCTAACCTTAGTTAGTCTAGACTTTTCACGTGCCAAGAGCACTATTTGTATATATTTTTTGAGGGCATAAGCCCCATGACTCGTTACTAGTCATACTTTTGAGGCGCTTGCGTCCACGTATGTACTCTGATGATTATGATATTATATATAGATTTTTATGTATTTTTGTGTCTTATGGATCATATTTGCCTTTAAAAATGTATTTACATGTTTATGTGTATGTATTTTTATATGTGTGCGAGATGCCAATCTAAAATTTGATTAGCTAGAGTATATGTAATTTGGTTTAATCTCTTAGGACCATGAAAATATGTAATATAATCAAAGCTTCATTCTAAGAGACGTACCCTAAGGAATTGTCAGTGTAAAGTTGGATCATGAACACAGTAGACTCTATTTAACTAAGACACAACCAGCTGGGTGGCTAAATAGACCCGAAGATGAAAGATACCAAATGACAGGGTGTCACGAAGAAACTCAATAACTGCACTGTACTCGGTGACATTGTTTGTGGTGTCACCTAAGCATATACCTTCGGAAGATAATAACTGGCCTTGAGGTGTAAAAATTACCCAAGCTGCAGAGGAAATCCTCTGAGTGTGCCGGCTAGCACCGTCTACATACCCAATGAACACCTCTGATAACATCAAAAAACGACATCTACCACAGTGACAAAAGATAACATCAAAAATAACACGTCCATAATACTAAAAGAAACTAGAAAGTAATAGTACAAAGACTATACATATGTTACAAAAAGTTACCCAAGGTGACCTACCTATGAGTAATACTTCTTGAGGTAGAGCCCATTTCTAGGCTCCGCCAAATCATTTCCC
>SNQJ01S0040569.1:6478-18861 GCA_010110895.2 Picea sitchensis | reverse complement strand
TATTCTTCTCTTGTATGCATGTGAAGAAAGAGGTTTCAGATTCGGGTAGAAGGTCAAAAGTTAAGTCTTAAGGGTCATTTTCTGCGTATAAGTTTAGAGCCCTAGCTTATTAGTCCGTAGGGTAGAATACCCAACAACAGTGGGCTTTGTTTGTGCTGAACCAACAATACCATCGGCATGTGGTCCAGTTCTCTATCTGGTTTTATCAAGTATTGAGCGTGGCGCATTGGGAAAGATTTTGTATAATAAACTGGACTGAGAGTAGATTAGCTCAAGTTGTTGAGCTCTCATGATGGTTTCTTCTTTGGAAAACACTCCTGACGTCACGATGTCTTTCGATAACTGTGGGACCAAAGACTTAAGGAACCACTTAAGCAAGAATGTTGGTGGGATTGGAGCCTTAATTAAACTCTTCTGACGTCTCCATTCTCGGATGTGATCAGAGATATGGTCATGTTTTGTTTGTTCGAAATTGGCCATCAATTTTATGCCAGTGTTGTATCTCACAGGTAGTTGGAAATGGTTTAGGAAATCCATTGCCAATTCTCTGAAGGAAGAGTTTCTTGAGAGGTCGAGCTCAATGTATCATTTTGTGACACTCCCTATGAGAGTACATTGAAACAATCACAACTATACGAAGTCATCTTTCAATGTGTTACACAAGCACCAAAGATAGAAGGTGGTCACATGATCTCATGGATCTTCGTTAGGCTTGGCCTCAAATTTTGGTATGTCCAAAGGAAACTTCATCAGCATAGGGGGCCAACACAGAACGTGACAGATAGGGTCATTCAATAACCTTGTCAAGTCTGGAAAATGCAAGGTTTCCAGGAAAGGTAGTTTGGGTTGTTGGTGATAACCATGGAAAAAAGGACCTGGAGTTTGACTAGCACCAAGTTGCCAGGAAAGGTTCGACTGGTTGCTTGGGTTCTGGTAAAAACCATGGTCATGACTAGTGTATGGATTCTGCATGTGAAGAGACATCATCGGCTGATTCCCAAAATAGGACGTAGATGGTTGGGCATGCATTACATTCAGAGGACTTTGGGAAGGGTTTCCCCATGCTGATCCCATGGGGATAGGCATAGTACCTTGTCCAGGGCTCCATTGGCTGTGAAAATAATTTCCCCGGATCGACATTCCTGATGAGGGAAATGATCCCTGCTAAGAATTTCAAGGCCTCGACGTGGAAGAAGTTCATGGGTTTTCCCCCTGTGCAGGAATAGTACCTTGCATAGGAATAGGTTGTCCGTAACCGGGATTGCCCCCAGTCGGGAAAGAAGATGAAGAGAAAGCGTTGTCCCAAACGAATCGAATAAATAAAATGGTGTCGAACCTACCGATATATTATGAGAAGGTGGTCCTTGACTCCCTGCTCCAAATAAACTATGGTGTGAGGGTGGCCCGACGGATGGCTGGTGGGTTCCACTGAACGAAGGGGATGAAGGAGGTATATGAACTCCCCCATAAGGAAAAGTGTTAAAAGGAGATGAAGTACCCCCCATGTGTCCTTGTAGAGGAGCGTTAAATCTCCTTACCCCCAGACCTAAAGTCTGTGAAGTGGAGTAGGAAAGTATAGGACTTGTACCTGAACTAGGCATCCCATATGAGAACGGAGGGCCTGTCGCACTCAGTGTAAAAGGGGTCATGGTCACTGCCATAAATGGGATTGGACCACTGTTCGAGGTAGAGGTGGCCGAAACCATGGAGGCTCGGACCGATGATGGTGGGTTAGGAGGTGAAAAACCCCTGATGGTGACAACCGTAGAGGGAATTGAAGAATTCCCAGAAGAAGTGACAACATTTGTTTCCATTGCTGCGCGTGACATTGTCTGGCACTCGTAAGGGTGAATTGGTAGAATGATGGGTGTTGACAGATCAATGGTTGAAGTTTCGGATGGACCAATAGCTTTCTCTCCAAAGTCTAAAATGGTCGTTTCCTCTTAATGTTGGTCGGGTACAATTTCTTGTACCCCATCGCTTCAAAACACCCTTGTTGGTCTAGCTTTCGCCTTAGTGGTGGCAGAGGTGGCTCTAGTGTAACCGGTGATAGGCCCCGAATCCTTCATGATTGGTGGAGCTCATGATCCTCCACTATGTGAGAAGATAAAAGACACACTAGGGCTTTCTATTCGTTCAAAAAATAATACACACTAAAAGGGTCCCTCCAAGATAAAACAAGCAAACACTAAACTAGTCGGAAGAACAATTACAACAACCAACACTAGAGAAACTTACTGGTGCAAGTGAAACTCAAACATGGAAGCACCCTCCAGGTATACTCTACAAAGCGTGGTCTGATGTTTGTCCTAGGTACCATGGTATACCCTCTCAGTCACCTATGTATGTCTCTAAAAAGATAGGCAACTAAGTTGCCAGCACGCAAACAGTCACCAGGAAGGTACAGTCGAAAGTCGGGTAGACCACAATGAGCAGGGTATCGAGCCTGAAACCTGTCAAGGGTATCGAAGGCAAGTGGTCCGGAAGAAAACTGAGGACCTCGAATGGATTCGAGACCCATGAAGCTCCGTGGAAAATGCAATCGATGAAATCCCAAGACAAGCCCTTTATATGTGTTCTCCACTACGATTGGTCCAGCTTTGGAGGGGTTATCTCTGCTACCTTTCCACACACGACCTCGTGTTTATCCACTGTGTTAGAGGGGGGTCCCAAATAAATTTCACTATACTAGACTTTGACACTCCCTAACTCAGACTCCAATGTTTGATTTAATGGCCTTGAAGATTTTCCTCTCCAACCTAATTCAAGGCCCTAACCCTAAACTAGTTGGTTGACCCTACAAACATAAAAAAATCTAATGAATTTTAAATTTAGCATTAAGTTTTATGGCTTGTATTAATTCAAAGGTTATGAAAGTGAAACTAGTGATGTTTGAAAGACAAAAGAAAAATAAACAGAAAGTTGGAAACAAAATAACTTCACTTGACTCAAATCTTAAACAACTTTTCAAACTAAAAATTTTCTAACATCTTTGAACAACAAACTAAAAGAAGGATTTCACTCGACTACGAGCTACTTATGATCTAAGTAAACCGTCAAGAACTTATGAAAGAAAATAATTTTCCCTGGTTACTAATGCAAAAACAACACTATTTAACCAAACAAAGAAATAAAAGTTTTTTTTTTATTATTTGAATGCTCACAAAGAAAAAAGGAAAAATATCAACAAGTAAAAACCAAGAAAACCTCTTGCCTCAGCGCAAATCGCAAAGAGTCACTTTAAAAATCACACACAAGTAAATTAAAATTGGACTCTCACACTTGTCTAAAAACCCTATAAAAGAAAATTTTGAGGAAAACTTCTTAATGAAAAAGAAATCTATTGTTGTGATAAAACCTAATTTACTGACCGCTATGACAGAGACCCAAAAACCTAAGAGGTATAACTCTTGTCAAAGGAAAGGATGACTACCTCACCTTCAACAAAAAATTTCTCCACAATCACACTGCTGATAGTTCAACAACAAGCGTGTGCACGTGAGCTGTGTAAAGTCAGAGCATGTGTACACACGTGCTGGCCTTATACAGGTCACGTATATCTCTGAAACTCTGAGACAAATGAAAGGCCAAGCAATCCAGCCTAGGAAGAGACTACAAGTACTAAGAACCAGGATCTCTTGAAGACTCAGACACTTACTTTAACAAAAAAAAGAAAACAATTCAAGGAAAACTTCATAGAACAAACCAATATGAGATGAAACCTAAGATATAGACTGCAAACAATAAAGACTAGAAAGAGTTCCAGAAAACCCCTGAGAAGGACTATTTCTGATAGGGGAGAGGATGATTGCCTCTCTAAAAGAAATTTTCTGGAATCATACACGTGACTGACACTTCCTCAGCTAGCATGTACACACGGGCTATGAGAAGGTAGGGCACGGGTACACGCGTATAGACCTTATACAGGTCGCGTGTACCTATGTGGGTCTCGAAAGAGAAAACGAAATGCAGTCAAGTAAAGAAACAAAGATAACTGGTATGGAAGACCAGAATCTCTGTTAGCTCAGACTTTTGCAGAAACTTTAAAAACAAGGAATGAAACCAGTTTTTAAAAATACCCAAGAAAAATATTCCCAGAAACCCTAGAGATCCCCAGTATGGTCGCCAATTCTATTGTGGGTGGTAAATCCCTCCTATGAACTAGCACTAAGGGTTTTATCATGCATGTAGAAATGACCTAAATATTCTTGCTTTTTACCATCATCCCATGCCTAAAACCCCATTACTCATATGTAAATACAAGGCTCAAGAGATTAAGTTGACGTACCTTATACTTTGTGTTTGATGTCGATCCCTTTTCATGCTTGGTCATTCTTTGACTGCAACTCTCCTCCCAAGGATGACCTGCATTCACTAAAAACAAAAAAATAACTCCACATGCATTTGATCTATGAACTAATGGGTTAGGTATTTAATCAATCATACAATCAATATTCCAATAATGACAATCTCATATGGCGGGACGAGAAAAACAATTCTTTTACTAACTTCATAATGATACCTTATAATGATAAAGTCGACTACTTCTCCTTGATCCTGGTCCTGGGCTCTTATTCCACTGTCTTCTAACTACTTTTCCCTATACTTCTCTTTGCACAAGGATGGCTAAAGGTTGGGACAAAGGGAATGCTCAATCAGGTATAGTTTCTTTACTATGATTCTCCTCCTTTCAAATGGGACCCCTAACCCTTCTTTTATAGGATAGAAGAAGCTAGGTATTTGGTCGAGTGCCCAACCATGCATGGCCAAAAGGTTTAGTTAACTTACCGAAAGCTGTGTGTTCCATCATCAACTTTCCTTTTTTAGTGCTTTTGTAGGTACACGTGGGTTGTCTTGGGTCATCTAGCATGTACACGCATGCAGTAATGGAGCAGGGTGCGTGGGTCTTTATAAAAGGGTTTTTTTTTTCGCAGTGTTTTGGAAAAGAAGGAATCTGAGATGGCCTAATTCCAGGTAAGCATGTATGGTGAAAATTAGGGTTATAACAATATTCCACCTGGAGAATATTCTCTTTTAGTTGACACTTCAGTTTGACTAGTTGAGTTGAGTTTAGATGTTGCATTGGTTTTGTCACCATGCAACATTGGGTTCATCACCATGCTAATTTGACCTTGCCTTGCTATTATCACAAAATTGGTGCATTAGCCTTGATTCCCTAAGTTAAATTCTCACTACTCTTTGTTTAGTCAGTTAACTGAAGATTAGTTGACTAATTAACTCAACTAGGTGGCAGTTCACTCCCATAACTACCTGAGAGACTAGACTAGGTGGGAGTTCACTCCTGTAACTACTTGTGTGTGTCCATATCACTCTAGACCACCACTATGGTGCATTGTTTCTTCTCTGGTGCGTACTCATTGAGTTATACAGAGTATATCATGTGTAAATTATTCATTATTCACAACGGTTAATGAGAATTCTTTCATTCTTTCTCTCCTTCTTTTTCTTTCTTCTATTCTCTCTACAAATGTCTGTATCATTATTTAGCTATATCTATTATGTGCAGGTTCAACACATTTACACTCAAAACTATGAAAAAATAACTGACCAAGTGTAGGAGTGGTGGATTGAAATAGTTCGGATACGGGTCGATTTTGGTATCCTTCTTCCTAGAAAAGGTCCCAGTTTTGCGCTTACAGTTAGAGTGGGGTATACCTGCCCCACATAATCTGAGAATGAAGAGGTGGGTCGACCTTTTGGCACAACATGCAGTTGGTCCCATCGTTAGGTATAACGATGTCTTCTTCGATTGGTTGAGAAATCAAATGCTCATGGTCGACGACTATGCATATGTCGGGCTAGACTTCTGAGGAGATCCAGACTTATCTCTTCCTTAGGGTTCCCAATTGAGGAACATAGGTTAGAAGGAAATTTTGTTTATATGATGTTTTTGTGATTTTTAATGATATAACATGTTTTTTTTGTTGTTAATCCAATGACTAATCAAACATTCTTTGATGATGTAGATGTGGGACCTTATCGTCCTCTCAATTCATCCCCTATCCAAAGGTGAAGGGAGAGAGGTGACGTAGCAGGGATAGCTTCTACCAAATTCGAGACTCTAGAACAAAATCTTGAGGTATTCACGATGAACATCCCAAATGCCTCTATCGATGATACCCTGAGGCATTACCAGCACCACACAGTGGGCGTGTCTGCTTTCATCGATCGACTACTCTGTAGAGTAGCACGGTTAGTCGCATGTTATAGAGAGAAACATCCTTGATGCTCTATTGTATATGAAGTCATGTGCTTCACATTTTTGATATTTTGGTCTTCAGACAAAAGGAATTTTTTGTAAACTCTTATCATTATATATATATGAGACTTCTACCGGCTTACTTTTTGTATATACAAAGTGTGATTGGATTTTATAAATGTCTCAAATGTATGTCTAACACATAATTATCCAAAGCATCTGTTAATGTATTTAGACATCAAGGAATGTTTTGATATTCAATATAATCAAAATGAAGTTCCAAGAGGCGAATTCGTAAATATACCCTTAACAACGTAGGACTTTGAATGGAGTTAACATTACTCAACTGCAGGACTACTAACTGCAAGTCGAGTCATACAATAAGGTGACATAGTCCAAGTGAAATAATGTCGGTCAATAATTCGATGATTGCACTGTATTCCGCAATATTGTTAGTTGCACGACCAATGCAAACACCATGTAGACTAATCAATTCATATGTAGGTGCATAAATTTCCCAAGCAACAGATGTTAAGTTATGAGTACTGTGACTAGTGCCATCAACAAAGCCAAGGTAAGGTTGTGAAGACATGACATATGAAAACCAATCACAGCACAAGGTAAGCAACTAAAAGTCAAAACCAAAAAACAAAAAACACACAAGAGTATTATACACTAAAGTACAAGCACTCATGCAAAGATGACTTAAGCATAGTACTTATTTATGTAAATCCATTTCTAGGTTCACTCAAAGGGATTCCATCATAATCAACCAGCTCATAATCTCCCTTCTCCAACATTCATTTGACAATATAAGGACCCCACCACATGGGCTCGAATTTACCGACCCCTAGCAAATTACGATCTTGCTCGTAAAGAAGAACTAGATCACCTTCAGAAAAAACACATGGCTTGACATGCTTGTCATATTGGTCCTTAACACATTTCTTCTGAGTTTCAATAACTAAGGCGGCATCATGACGGGTTTCGTCTAATTGCATCAAATACAAAAGACGTTCCTCTTCAACAGAGGTGTTAGGGAGAAGTTCAATGGCTATTTTCAAAGATGGTATCTGACATTCAATAGGAAAAATTGCTTCGATACCATAGACTAGATGGAAAGGTGTGAATCTCGTGGAAGACTTAATGGATGTCTGATAGGCCCATAATGTTGAGAACAACATCGTGTGCCAATTTGAATTATGAATCCCTACCATCCGTCGAGGCATAGTAGTGAGAACTTTATTAATTGCTTCAACCTGGTTGTTGGCCTATGGATAATAGGGGGTTGAGTTTTCATGGCAAAGAACCAACCTTTCAGTAAGTTCAGATATCATAAAAATTTTAAAGTGACTACTTTGATCAGTAACGATGGATTGAGGGACACCAAATCTAGTAATGATATGATTGAATATGAACAATGCTGCAGTTTTCCCAGTATTATCAAATGTAGGCATCGCCTAGGCCCATTTAGTGAAATAATCCATAGCTACAATGATGTATCCATGCCCCTTGGCCGAGTGAGGTTTACATGTCATGAAGTCAATGCCCCATTTAGCGAATGGACCAACGAAAACTGCAGGGTGGAGAGGAGTAGGGTGAGATCAGATCTTATTATTATAAGTTTGACAAGCGTGGAATTTCCGGACAACAGTAATGCAATCCTTAAACAATGAAAGCCAAAAATAACCAACTCGTAAGATATTTTGGGCAGTGGCATACCCAGACATATGACCGCTACATGCTCCAAAGTGACATTCATTCAAATCTTTCGTAGCTTCATCGTAGGGGAGACATCGTCGAAAAATGGAATCAATACCATGGCGTTAAAGGGTATAACCAAGGATGATGTATTGATAGGATTGATACCGTATAAGATGACGATCTGTACTAGAAAGATCAGGCTGGAAAGTTTGAGTCTGGAGATATATGATGATATCTCTGTACCATACATCATCAAAACTGATCAGAAAGAGGGATTCGTCAAGTAAGGAATCCTCTGCCACATGTTCTGTCTTAGTAGAGGGAAGGTCACATATCAATTTGGAAAAAACCAAAGACTCTTTTACTTGGCTCGTTCAAAATCCAAGTCAAACTCCTGGAGAATCACGATCCATTTGGAGTAATTTCCCCCCAACAATTGTTGAGAAAGGATATGTTGCATATGGTTGCAATTGAAAATAACCATGGTCCTATGTAATAAGATGTAGTGAGGAAAACGTTGAACAACTTGAACAACTGCAAGGGGCAGTTTCTCCACATGTAGGTATTTGGTTTCAGTAGTCATGAGACTCCGAATCAAATAGTATATCACATGATATTCATGTGAATCATCTTCTTGGACTAAAACCATGGCAATGGTAGAGTCTAAAGCAACTAAGTACAAGAAATAATCTCAGCTATATTCAAGGAGAAACAGTAGTGGTGTACGGGTTCAGGAAATTTTTAAATCTTCAAAGGCTTTGTTTATAGTATCGTCCCATACGAACTCATAACCTTTCTTGGGGAGCCGAGTGAATCCTTTCATTAATTCAGTGTAATTGGGAATGAATCGACGTAAAACATTTTCCTTCACTTGCAAACTTTGGAGTTGGCATAACATGGAAGGAGGAGGTAGATTAAGAATATCCTCAACCTTCAAAGGGTCCACTCGAATCCCATGTATAAACACAATGAAACCAAGAATTCCATTGGATTCCACACAAAAAACACATTTGTGCGGATTCAAACGTATGCGACAATAACGACAACGTACGAAAATGGCCTGTAAATGTGTCAGGTGATCTTGACGACGCATGGAATGCACCAGTAGATCGTCAATATAGGGTTTCACCATGTGATTAATGTCATGAAAAGCATAAGACATAGTGCACTAAAAGGTCTCCCCAACATTTTTTATACCAAAGGGTAGTTTCCGGTAGGCGAAGGTTCCCCAAGGGAAATTAAAAACAGTCTTGTGTTGATCCGCTGGTAAAATATTAATTTGATTATAGCCAGAGAAACCGTCCATCAAGGAGAATATTTCACTCCCGACACAATCATCAATGATCTGGTCAATGAAAGGGGTTGGATATTTGTCCTTAGGTCAAGATTTATTTATATCCCTATAATCTACAAAAACACGGATCATACCTTGTTTCTTATTTACTAGAACAAGATTGGATACCCAATCGATCAAAGCCACATGATAGACAAAATCCATCTTTAAGAAGTTTTTCAACTTCAAGCTTGATAGCAACAAATTTACATGGATGAACTGGGAGAAGTCTCTGCTAAATGGGTTTAGCATCTGGATATGTCTTAATCTCATGTACAACGATATCAAGATCAATACTTGGAATTTCTTCATAACTCCAGGCAAAAACATCACAAAATTCTTGAAAAAGGGATTTATACGTGAATACCTCATCAGTAGAACATGAGGCACCATTATGAACATTTTCCATGACTCTAGGTTTAATCGATATGCCAAGAGGAATGGTAGGTGAAATTTTACTCAAGTTCCCTTCTTACAAAACATTGTGTGTTGAATCAGGAATTGAAGAAATAACAACAATGATCGATGAAGTCGAAATCCGTTGGTAACTCTCTATGGTATCACGTTGTAGGAAGATGATATAATGATGATGTCCATCGTCCCATGGATTTTTATCCATAGACATGAATGACATGATCATCTCATCACTAGGAAATATCATGTGAAACATATCAAGAGATGCGTCATAGAGAGCAGGAGGAGAGAGAGTTGTCGATTGAATAGCTTGATAAGCAGATTCGGCCGGACTTAAAGGCATCTTGTCACCATAATGAAGACAATCACCAGGGTTAGGTACTATCCATGGGTCATATGACTCAGGGGTTTCACGAACAATGGTGGAGATCATGTTAATTGAAGAGAGAGAAGGAGGAGGTATATCGGGTGGTGGGATTGGAAATGTACCCATCAAGGTTGAATCTTTCAAAAGACCCATGCCAACATTCTCATAACCCGGGGATGTCTTCGAGATAAAAGGGACATTGCTAGTACGGGAATTAGAATTAAAGAAATCAAGTTGGTCAACAGTAATGACCTTTCCTTGGTGCGGGAAACGTATCACACGGAAAAGGGTAGACAAAACTACGCGAATGGAATCGATCTAGCTACGACCAAGTAGAATATTATAATCAAGAGGTGCATCGAAGACCTCAACCTCTACATTGACCGATTTACCTTCTAACATAATAGAAAACGAGGGAAGAACATTGTAAGGTTTAAAACCTGTACCATTGAAGGCCTTAAGTGTATTGTGCAACTCAGTGAGGGCAGGAGATCCAATGGCTTTCCAACAAGTAACAAACATAACACAAGTCGAGGATCCTTTGTTAATAACGTTTCTATAGATATTCTTGTTTTCTACAGCAACTTGGATCTGAAACTCTAGTTGAGGAGGGAGCCTTGGAATATGCTCTTTCAGGTCAAATATTATCAAATTGGTTTAGGATAAATTCCACCAAAAGGCTTTAATAACGCCTTTCGTTGATTAGGAGAACTTTGAAGGACTTCGAGAGCTGACATCCCAAAGGGTGCTTGCGCAAGGTCTTCTACAATATTGTAGTTTTGGGTAGCATGTGCATGAGGATTAAACAAGGAATTTTGAACAATGCCCTTGGGAGGAGGAAGAAGAACTGTTTCAAGACCCGGTCATTCAAGATGAAGAGAACCATTTGGAGGTGAAGTTGGGGGAGGAGGTTGAACCAACGAAGGTGGCATATCATCAACTTTCTTCTTCGACGGAGAGTAATCTTTGGCTCGAGTTGCGACTGCAACTTCGTTCTCCTTGGAGTCACCAGTACACATAAGGACATAAGATGAGATAGAGGGAGAGGGTTGGTCATGAATGACCAATTGGGCCTGCTGCTGAGATGGAAATGGTTGTGACAAGATGGCAGGTGTAGAATTCTTCTCGGTCCCTTGGAGGAACTTAGTAACCTCAATGCATCATGGAAAATATTTTGTATAATGATCGTCAACACAAATAAGGTAGGGGTAACGAGGTTTACGTTTATCTTTCTCATTAACGGATTGTGTTTTGGCTTTGTAATATTGTTGATTGTTATTTTTTCCCTCCTTATTCTTACCCTTCCCTTTCTTTTTATTTTTATTTTTACTGGTAGGTGTAGACTGAACCGAATTAACTTCGACAATTTTATCGACAGAAGGAGTAGGAGTAGCACCATTTTGTACATTAGAATCAATACATTTGGGATTGGTGTGACCAGCGTGTGCAGACTGAGTCTCAACATGAAAGGTTCCAATTACACTATCAACAGCATGAGAAGTTGTTGGAGGTGTTGGGATAGTATTTGTGGAAGGACGAGGAGTGTCAGGGATCAAATCATAAAGTGTTCCTGTTTGTGAATAAACAAGATCTAGATACTAAGTGCAACTAATCGCCTTCTCTTCAGTGACAAAACCACCCATGGAAACATCACAATAAATAGGTACAATGAGCGATTTGGTGAACCACCTAGCCAATAGTTGATCAATAAGAGGAACTTTGATTAAACGTCTTCTCCTCCTCCACTCATGGATGCGATTAGAAATATGAGTGGACAAGGATTGTTTGAAAGAACTCAAAATTTAGGTTCATGTCTCGTATCGAATTGAGAACTGGTAATGTGTTAAAAAGGACATGGACAGGGTTTTAAAGTCATTAAAGAATCTTCAAGGTAACTCGATGTACCATTTAGTTGCTGAACCCGTGAGAGTTCGTTGGAAAAATCGTAATCTTATGGAGTCGTACATCAATGAGTTGGATGAACACCAAATATGGAAAGTAATAAAATGATTATTTGGGTCTTCTCCTGCTCGACCATCAAATTTAGGAATGTCGGACGGTAGTTTGGCTGGCATGATAGGGCAATAAGGAGAATGCAAAATAGGATCATTCAAAATCCTAGACAAATCAGATAAATCCAAAGTGGCTAGGAAAGGAAACTGTCGGTTCACTTGAGGAAAATGGTAGTTATGAGGGGGAAGCCTCGTAGGTATACCAGTAGGACCATAAGAAGTATGGAGATAATTAGACAGTCCTGACAGATTTGGCTGTGGGGGATTTTGAAGCAGATAGCCCACGGGGTTGGGTTGATTAGGTATGTTTCCTTGAAAAGGAACATTATATGG